>SRMA01026124.1:104315-152318 GCA_007224835.1 Danionella cerebrum
TTTTTTTAGCCTAATAACCATAACGTTACACAATAGACTCACTCACATACTGCATGTCAATTCTTCCTTTGATTATATGTAAACATTTAAAAAATGTACAACTATGAGGAATGATGCGTTTGTTGACCCTTTGTTGGGTTTTCAGCCCTTCCTAAACCCTTGAGTTTCAATGGGGTAGGCGTATAGTGTAGGTGAGAGAAATGGAACTATTTGGAAGTCAATCAACCTAGCAAACTCTAGAAGCAATATCTGACCCAAATTTACAAGTTTAATGTTGAATTCCCAAGTGAAACAGTGGAGGAATAAACAGCTTTGAAACCAGAGCTCTGCACAGTGTGAAACCAGACAGAAACCAAAGATCTAATTCAATCTCATCTAAGGTCTTCTAAAGCTTGTGAACCACCCAGTTTCCACAACACAGCCTTTTAAGGCCAACTTTTATGATAGGGATGTTCTATGCATAACTAAACAATTCCTATAGGGCTACCAGTGCTGTCTGGACCTGTATTTTATAAATTCTGTCCAGAGCTCCATTGACGTCTGGGGTTCCTCAGGGTTCTATTTTAGGCCCCTTGTTATTTTCACTTTACATGTTGTCATTAGGTGCTGTCATCTCTCGACACAATGTGTCTTATCATTAGTATGCAGATGATTTACAACTTTATCAGCCGTTTGCCCTCAATTCTGTTGTTGATTTAGAACACTTCGACAGGTGTGCGGCAGATGTTAAAAGTTGGCTAGCTCAAAACTATTTATACTTAGATGAGAAAACAGACTCTTTTGTGTATGGCTCATGCTTTTCAACTTTGGGGGTCTTTCTGGGCTTGCTGCTCTTATCCCGGACAATCAACTGCTTCTCCTCTCTAAAGTTAAGTGATTTGGAAAACGATAGTCATGCATTCGTGCTTGGACTATTGCAATACGCTCTATGTGGAAATACACCAGGCCAGTCTTTACAATTTTTTTAAGAAGTGCACAAAATGACTAATGCTGTCGAGTCAAATCCCTCTGGGCCGATCCTCCATTTCAGGGCAGCATTAAGGTCCACCAACTGACCTCCTGTCGAGCCGACACATCTATGGTCACAATCTAGTCAAGGTCTTTCTGGAGTTGTTTGCTCCAAAAGGTGTGCTCTGCGTTATGCACTGTAGGGGAAGCGAGGTTCCTCCCGCTCATCAGGCTACTTTAAAAACCTAAGCCTTGATGAGCGCCACCTGGCAATGCTGATTATAACCTGCACACAGTCACAATTCAAAGTATTTATTAATTTATTTAGGCTTATTCATTCATTTAATTGTTTATTGATTATTATTTAATAAATCAATCCATCCACTGCGCAACTCATTGGGGCTTTTTTTTTTTTTATTATTCACAGCAATGCCGTGTACCTAGGTAAGATAGGTTAGTTTGACGGTATCCAAATTTGGTTTTAGAAGAGTCTGATTTTTTTTTCTGTAGCCTACAGTTGTTATTTTACCCCTGGTATGTTTCGTATTATACTGTTGTACAGCACTTTGGTCACCCCGGGCTGTTGAAAGGCGCTATATAAATAAAGCATGAGTGATTGATAGATTAATCTTCAAATTTGTCTCCAGAGCAGGGACTTGGAGTTAAAATTGCAGTGCGTTACTATGGTAGGTAACTTTAATAAGTAGACTTCTTTAAATGAGTCTTGGAATGCCTTGATGAACACTACCAAATTACTGCCACACAAATTAAAATCAAGAAAGTTATTGACCGTGTGTGCAAATGGAAACTCTTCAACCATGAGAATAGAATCAGTGGGCTTGACACCTACTTCTGTTTTTCCCACTTTTTCTTATCTCTGTCACTCACTCTCAGAGAATACCAAACCACATGGCATGTGGGTTTAAAGACTCTATATGGCAATTTGTGCAAGTGCACGCGTAGGAGGGACACTGTGGTTACCACGAAAAGGAAGACAACGGAAGACAACAGAAGACAAAGACAGGTAGAGTTCAGCTGTAAAGCATCTGTTTGATGTATCAAAATCATTCATGTGTACCAAGCAAGAGATAAATTCTATTTGTTTGACACGGCAGAACATGCCACTTGATACATTCACAGATGTTTTGCAAATAAGGTTACCTTCCAGTTGAGGACTGGTAAGTACCGAACATGATTCACTTCGGTGAAGGATTCCCATTCTTTTAAACCTGTAATGTCTGGAATCAATATTTCCAGAGCCTCTCGAGAAGTCATCCAGGAGACACTGCAACCAACAAGTATGAGTTTTTGTCCTACATTCCCAGACATTTACAGCAGCCATCCAAAGGGTCACTTCAATTACTGTTTTCATTCTCACTCGAAGTATGTTTTCTATGCCGTCTTTGGTGGATAATGACCTGTCTCTCACGAGTGATGTTTCCAGATGTGGATGTAAGGTTCATAAGATTTCAAATACACTATTTAAAAGTTGGAATGCGCTTTCTTTCCATGCTGAGATTTTCAGATGGGTGCATTTTGTGCTCAAAAGTATGATGCATGAGCACATACAACTGGCCACAAATGACTATGGTTGTGTTGCGGATGAGAACTGCTGAGGGGTGCAAGGGCCTCTGTTTCTTTCAATTCCACAAGACTTTCCATGTCTTGTTAACCGTGGAAGGTAACTGGTTTTGCAAGGAACTCACACACACATATCAAAATAGATCTATGTGATGGGTTTCCGACAGCTGTCGCTGGTGTTCTACTTTTGCCTGCTCAAGGGGATGGAGAGCACGGAGTGTCTGAAACCTAGTTATATTGAGTACAGATTACTATAAGATGAATGCACTACAAACATTCATTCATTCAATCATTTTCCAACCAGCTTGTTCCCTTTTGGGGTCACGGGGGTCTGCCGGTGCCTATATTCAGCGCACATTGGGCGAGAGGCTGAGGAACACCCTGGACAGGTGGCCAGTCCATTGCAAGGCACACTTTAAACAGTGATGGATTATTGTGCTTTTAGATTCTGATTTAATAAAGAAAACCATGAGTGTTGTATCAACAGTACACTCAAAACAATGTCTTCTCAAGGGGTTCTTAAAGACTGACTGCTAAACTGTTTGTCAAAAAATTGGTCTGGTTAGTTTAACTAACAGATTAATCTGCTTCTTAAAGAAAGCTGCTTGTAAAACCATGCCGCTCAAATTAGATTTTAATGAAACATAGATCAAGTCACTTAAGAAATGTGGGAAGTCCATCCCATCCATAAAATTATCACAAGGTTCAGCATTCAGCAGTTCCAGGCAATTTATGCCAATGTAAAACTTCCATCAGACTACCCAAACAAGGACAATTTCCCATATTTCATATAAGGCACGATTTAATCTATTTTACTGTAATATACTTTATAAGTCTACCAAAGTGTCAAGTTTAGAGGTTGAATCACAGCCTCTGTTATGTGCAAGAAACTGTAGCCCACTGGTAAAGTCAGTTACAGCAAAGTCATTGACATTGGCGAGTACGGTGGCTGCATTCGTTCAAAAGAGCGTCTTCATTTGCTTTTAGTTCGGATCAGAGTTCTTACCACAAACAAACAGTTCTAGAGTTCATTTGGAACAGTACCGAGACCACCTCCTCGACCAGGTCTCGGACCACTTTTTTAGTCTGCTTGTGGTCCGATTTTTAGTTCGGTTGATGCTTTCTCACCTTAAAGGAGAAACAAACTCTTTTTTTGTTAGACTCTCAAAGTCAGGTGTGAAAGCACAATCAATTCGTGCAATAACTTAATTCATTACATATTTTAATTCTTTGTTGGACTATTGCCTCTGAAATGCTGAATAATAACAAAATAACATTTTGATAAAATTGTAATACTGCACATAAAAAGTTTTAATAAATAAAAATTATTTTCTCAGCCACAGCCTTGATTATTTACAATTTTTGACAGGAAAGTAGTGGAAAGGGAAAGAGAGTAGGTATCAAACCCGGGTCACCTTGAGCAATTACTCCATTTCCGGCTCTCGGATCCCTATACCACAGAGTCTTAGAGCAATAAAGCCTCTTGATTTTTAAATAGCTGAACTTTATTTGTTTACATACCCCATAATTCTATCAAACCTGTTCAGGTTCCTGCACTGTTCTTTATCAACTTTTGTGTTTGCTAATGTTTTTAATAATTTGTATTTTTCTCTTGGCCATATGTGCATTGACTTAACATATAGTCAGGCATAATTGTATTCATCGCGCCGCACAAATTCAAATGTCCCCACATTTGTGTTGTGTTACTTCCACCAATCAACCCAACTAAATTATTTCAGATTAAATCCAATACACAAAAATGTAAGACATAATGAAAATGTCATGATCTAACAAAAACAGCATGTTTTAAATAAAAGTTTCGTTTGCTTCATTACAGAAAATACAAAGCCTCTCCGCCTTTAAATCGGTTATCTCTTCTATAACTCAAAGCTACCATCGGGAAGTGACAGATGCTGGAATATGTTTTGTGTGGAATGGGTATGCCTTCACGTTCCAGCAGGAAAACCTGACATGGCGGTTTAGGGAATGACAGCACATGATGCGCTCTGTGGTGTGTGTCCTATTCCCTGTCTCCAAAGACACTCAGTGCTGCTGAGGAAGACACTTCTGACAGAACAAAGCCGCCTGCACTGCTAGATTCGCTGAAAGCATGCAGCTCTCTTGTGACCAGCACCCCCCCCCCCTCAAAAAAAAAAACACACACACACACACACCCTCCTAAAACAACCAAGAAAACAATAGCATTAACCAGTAGCTGAGATACACTTTAGCTCAATGGAAAACAGCTTCAACATTGTTCATTATTTAGGCTATATTAATGCAAAAACAAGTAATTTTTTTCTACATTATCAGTAAGATGTTTTCATGCCACTCAATGGTCATTATCAGTCATTACCGTGAGTATAGTGTAGGTCCCATCGTCAATATTCCCATGAATGAGGTACTGGTTACCTGTAAAAATATATATTTTTAAAATGGCTATGTGTGATGTCTGACTCAGATTTAGAGTCCACCGACGAACCACAAAGCCTCCTTGAATATATCTCTATTTGGTAATTAAAACGTTGTTACTTTTCCATGTACTGTGTGTAAAACTATTATTGTCTAAATTGTTAACTATGGTAATTGCAAAACGCAGAGTAAAAAGGAAAACCTTTGTTGCCAGGTGACTGTGTGATTCTCTATATGAAAATTTGAAGCATTTGTAGTTAATCTACAAGTTAATCAGTTCCCCAAAAATGTAGATATGACAACGAAAACATAAACAAACAACTGTAAAACCAACTCCAGCCTACAGCTGCTTTCAAATCCATTATTTTTCCCATCTGCAAGCTGTATCCGTTTTGGTTATGCAAGTCTGAACAGCTCAATTATTATTTTTTTTCCATCCACCAGAGCTTGCCCAAATTACGACATTCAGATTTTTTGCTATGATAGCTGAGGGATTCTGCTCCAACAACAAATTTTTATAGGCGAACGAAATTTGGCACAAAACTGTAGGGTACCTAGATTTAATATAAGAAATATGACTCACATTTCCAAATACGACTGGAATCATGTTAATTAACGAAAACCTCTAAAATTGGCCAATTTCATTGTGGCAAACTTTGATGAACTGCTTCAAGAGTATTTTTCTGTTCATCTCCAAACTCCATCAGTCTTACCTTAAGGCATATGGGATGTTAAATTGGCAAGCTTTTTGGATTTCCGTAAACTATGTTCACACAGTGACCATCAAAATCAACAATTCGCTACAAACAGGAAGTTCAATCATACAATTTCTGATTGGTCCCGAATTTACCAAGTATGTTAATTGTCAATGTCTGAACACATCTAGAATATAAACTGTTGGTTAAAGCACCACCAGTGATGTGGTACTTATTTTTATGCCAATTATGACATAAGTGACAAGAATATTAGCCAAAACAATAGCACCACATTGGGGTAATTTCATGACATGTTTATAATTATTTATTTTTGCCTGTATTATTCTTTAATTTTCCTAAATAAGCACTGGTTGTAGTGCATAGTGCAATGAAACCGCCAGAGGTGTGAGAGCCCTTTGATCTCTGCTTGCAGCTTAAATTATATATTTCGTGATACTGCAATATTTTGGTTGCATTAGAATATTATCAAAAGAAACAAAACACCTTCCTCAAATGATTAACCATGCACAGATTCATTAGAGGCGGCAGATCACATCATAATTACCAACTCTCGTTTTACTACAACGGTCAATGATCTGTGAAAGCCATTGATTTACTTTTGTGCTAATCCCCACTCTAAATTCGACCGCTGTATATGTTTACATTTAACTCAGCTTTTTACAAAATGCTCCAGTGAACAGCAAATGCTTTTAAGCATGATGACATGAGCCAAACCTTCAGTTTATCTTTCCATCAATGATTATTAGCTATTAAAAGCTCATTTACAACATAATAAGCAATAGCATTATGCAAACCAAAAATATTAGGGAAGACATAAATATGTAAACAGACCTTAAATTTGTGTCTAGAATGCAATAGAAAGCATTTCATTCAACCCCCTGACACTGAAACAGGCTTAATGGCTCATTACATTTAAGCTCTGTTGGGTATTAATCATCAGTGTTTATGACTAATCCTACTACTCCACACGTATGTAGGTTGGGAAAAGTGCACACTCACTAATGGAGCCCTTTAAAACACTTGGCCTCAGTGGACTTGAGTGATATAATGGACATTTGAAGCAGTGCTTGATAGAGTGTTCATCGGCAGGAGACTCGTACAGGACGCTCACAGCATTATTCATCATAACTGAGCAGGAATCAGAGAAAAGAGCTCTTGTTTTAGAGGGTAATCTGCAAAGACAAGGGCTCAGATTGAGTTTAATTCCTCTGCTTTGTTGAAACGATTACCCACCGGCTAGACCCATTTAGAATCATGCACACTCTCTCTCTGGACCTCGCATGCTGAACAGTGAATGTGCTCTTTCTCCATCATTAATTGATGCAAGGAGGATTGTTTTCACAGAACGCACTCTTGACTACAGTGAGAAACGTAAACTGTAGTTAAGCTCTACAAAGAGAGTTATTAGATTTCTCCCCTAAACTAATTGATATGACACTACAGGGACAGAGTTCGCCAATTTCACACAATTAAACAACATTTTTGGAATGAAAGTGAGGTTCTAGTGGGAAGAAACCTGAAAGTAGAGGTAAACAATCATTATGATGATGACAAATCTGGAACTGCAACCAAGATTTTCAATCACTGATGTAGAAAATTGTGCAGACAATAGATCTTGAACCCCACAGATTGTTATATTGAAGGCTACATCACCAGTATAAAAGATAATGCAAAATATATTACATTATTGATTAGATAATGACTCCGCGTTGTAAACAACATGAAGATATCATTATTTTTGCTATTCTTCACAGTATTCTTTTCTCACACAATATTCTTACATCCTATTCTTTCAATCCTTCCTTCTTTTTATCCTTACATTCTTTCTTCTGTTTTTTTTGTTCTTCCTTTCATTCCTCCCCTTTTCCTATGTTCTTCCTTTCATTTACTTTTGTTTGACCTTTCATTATTTTTCCTATTGTACCTCAAATTCTTTCTTTTTATTTTTGTTCTTCCTTTTTTTTCTTTTGTCGCCTTATTTCCAAGTTTTCTTCATTAGTTGTTTTTAACTTCTTCTTTAAGTTGTTCATTTAATTCTTCCTTTTTCCTTTAGGGTTTTCTACCTTTTTTCTCATTTCTTTCTAATGCTTTTTCTTCCATTCTTTCTCGTGTCTTTCTTATGCTTTTCCATCCTTTTAAAAAAATTTCCTTCTTTCTATTCTTTTTACAATTAATCCTTCATTCCTTCTTTCTTTCTGTCCTTCATTCCTTCAATTCTTTTTACAGACTATTGCTTCCATTTTTTACTGATCCTTCCATCCCTCTGAATGAGGGTTTATTCTAATATGAATTAATTAATATTTAATCAATTTATTTTGTTTATGAACTACAGTCAAGCTCATTTAGTGCTACTCCATGAACATTATTTCGTGTACAAAAAAAAAAGAACTGTAAAGGGTGCAGCTGGAGTAAACAAGCCTCTGGCTGAGTTTCTCTTACTAAATGTTTCCATTCAACTGCAAAACATTCACGACAGATTGCATTCTTTACTAAGAGCAACATAAACAGTTTTTCCTGTTGTGTATTATTGTTTTCAGTTACTTTAGTAGTTAAAGTACAGTAGCAAAAAATGACTGCATGTTTTTATTTATTTATTTTCCCTTCAGTTTATTTTTTTCCAGCTATAATCAGATTAACGTGTTGCCAGTAAAAAAAAAGTAAAGTAAACACATTTGCAAATGCTTCATCAAGAGACCTGTTTGCCACCCCTGCCAGATGTTGTTAATTAAGCTTTGGATGAATGTGGAATTTTGTCATGTTTTTAAATCATACGTCTTCTGACTAAGGGGAAACTGTTGCTCGATGTGGTGGAACCAATTATGTGATTAACTGTGGTTTTTGTAACCCAAACAGGTACTTTGAGCAATAACATGTTATTTATATGATTATATTATGATAAAATGTCATTCAGGTTTTGCAAATGTGTATTTAAACAAGTGTAAGAATTTGGTTATAGACTTCTCTTTCAGAGTCCTTTCATACCTGGCTTGTTTAGTTTGGATTTTCTATTCAATTTTCCCACAGTAATCTGACCAATCAAAATACTGTTTAGTAAATGCATTAAATATTTAATCTAGCCACTGAGGGATGTACATAACACATGGCTGTGGACATTACATGAGTTACAGACCAAATATATCATCATACAGGAACTAAAGCACCCAGATCGTTATAAAGTTAGCAAGAAGTCTTGTACAGTAATTTGTTAGAAATTGTGCATTTAGATAAAATAAATCACCAGAGTAATAATAAAAAACTAATTATACTACATTTTAATTTTTTCTTTCTTTTCTCAATGCTGACTGTAGATAGCAGAACATAATTGGCTTCGTTAGTGCAATCAGTCAATGATTTCTCTAAGCAGCTCTCCCACACACTCAACAGGAATGTACCTTTTTCTTTCTTAAAGGTCAACGCACTGTAGCAACTCACGTCACATTACAGTCAAAGGCATAAAATCTCCACTTTTCATCTAAATTTGTCAATTTCATCATTTATGCAAACAATCAAGTCTTAAGTTGAGGGGGTGGTAAGCTTGTAGCATCGGGGTATTATCCATCATATTACTTTGCTCAGAAATTCCATCAATTTATCCAACCAGTAATTATGATTTTAAATATGTTTATTAGTAGTAAAAAAGCAATTAAAAAAACTACTTTTTTAGACTGTGATGCCACATCACAATCAAATATTATAGTATATTATTTATATATGTTATGTAGATTTTTTATAAAATACATAATGTTTCAACATCCATATTAAGGTCTTAACGACATTAATTAACAGCACGAAAAGGCGAATATTTCATATACAATTTAAACTAACCATTATAAACACACCACATGGGAGTCGAAGATGCAACACAGTTTTGAAAATAACACACAAGAATGAATTCCTCGTCTAGTTAAGTGGTTTTAATACATTAGTAGTCAAACATGTTTGTTTTAACATATCCATGACTTTAGCCAAATCCATTATAATGCTAGTAGTTGACCGACTAAAAAGGTGTTGGGTTACATTTTCCATTCAAGAAGTTTCCTGTCTCTAACGCCGCTGTCTCAATCCTCTGCTATTCTTTGTCAGGGTATTGAATATATTGTGTATGTCATCCACCCACTAGGAGGCAACATCATGTAAGCAATGTTAGAGCGCACCCAGAGATATGCAGTGGAGTGAGATACACACAGGACAACTGTTCAGAGTGATTTTGTGAATAAAACACACGTGAGTAACAATAAATGGTTTCCTTGTCATGACATTCTCCTTTAGGCCATTGTCCTTGTAGTGCTTGTCTTTTTTGTCATACAATATGCTGTTTGCATACACAAAACTGATGAATCATTTCTTGATCATTTCTTTATCATTCTGCTTCAATGTTTAAAAGTTGCTGTAGCCTAGCAACAAGCTGCATTGTGATTGGTGAGACGTGTTTCTGTCACCTGCAACGGCAAGGAAAATCGACCTAGGAGCAAAAAAGACAATTTACGCCTTTTCGTGCAAATTACTTTGTTGATGTAAAAGGGGTTACTAGCAAGAACTGTTTCGAAATATAGCATTGTTTTGCATGGTAAAATCACATCTGAAGTGTAAAGTCCTTTATTATGTAAAAAAAAAAAAAAAAAACGTTAAGAAACGTCAAAAGATTTACAAAGTTAAACATTGAGCAAGACACACACAACTAATTAAAAAGTAATTATATAAAAATGTATTGTAGTAAACATTTTAAATGATTGATTCCTGAATTTTTTTTTCATTTATATAGTAATTATAAGCGTTTATCTTCAAAAGCATCTTTCCTCCATACTACAATTCAACCATCTTCACCCTCTTTTCCTCTCACCATATATCATAGAGCACCTAAAATAATTTAAAGCTAATAATGGCTCATTCACAGTGTGTTTAATTTCCATCCTGTCCTTCTTTAAGATCGTAAGAGAGTTCCATCTCCAATAAATCTGCCCGAGAGCTAATTAAAGCCTGTTTCACTTTGCCTGACAATACGCAATATTTTACTTAATATATCAGACATAATGTGCGTATAGCCTTTGAGTTCTCTTCTCTAGCTTCTTTCCTCCAGTCTCTAAATTATGTTGCCAGTTCCCAACAATGTAAAAGTGTTGTTAAAAGTGTACAAAAATCACATGTCTTCACCTTAAGCTTCATTCAACACCTTTCTTTCAGTATTACTAAAAGACCCATCTGTGATTTACATGACACAAGTTGAGACCAGATGAAAGAAAACAGCAAAAAGCAGGTGAATAGAGGTCGAACAGACAAAAACAGACAAATGAGAACACAGGAAGAAGGGATTTTCTTTATTCTTTCTTTGGGGATTTCCAGTCCGCACACTTGCTGATAAGTGAATGGTGCCCTCTGTCTCTACATGCACAATTAAAGAATTTAGCTGTGCAAGTCAAAAAACAGATATTAAAAGGTTTGATCAGACTGTGGACCAAAGATAACACTGACACCCTGACGAAATCCCTTTGCATTGATTGCTAATGTGCCAGTTCAATGCAGACATCCCATAATGCCTGGCCGACATCCTGACTGAGCTCTTTTGTGCTGAATACACAAGTAAGTGTTATCTGAGCTCACCTCAGTCATACTTCAGACACGCTTATCAGATTAAAGTCAACCCGACCACATGGTTTCACAACTGGCTGCCTCAGCAGACGTAACAAGCAGAGTCGATGTAAATGAAAATATACAGATAACCAAGATGTGACTTCACTGCTTATTGAGGCCATTATTGTTTTTGTGGTTCTTTTAAAATGGAGCCTGTGTGGATATCACCAATTATTGTATTAAAAGAACATTCCTTTCACAATATTTCCTCTCCCTAACAGAGTCTTTGTACAGTCTAGTCCTAAGTTTAGCGGCTTAAGCGAGAACTATGCTGCTGTTTAATCGTGGCTGACAGTAAGCACAGGATTACATGCGTATGTTTACTATTTGATCACTGAACACAGAGGCACCTGTGTTTTTAATACACAGTGCTGAATAATCATTTTAAAAGTGCCCAGAATCAAATGTCACCTTTTGGTTTGGTACAGTCAGTACAGCGTTTCTGGGTTTTTAAGTGTGGTTTTTGTTTTAAACGGACGTAATTTTTGCACACAATGTGAGAAAAAAAAGTTTAAAAAAATTACCAATATGTTAACAAAGAGAACAAAAATAGCATATTTGGGACTTTTGAGAAACATTTAATTGTGTCTATTTCAATTTATGTTTAAATCCACTGTAAATGATCCCTATTTTTATTCTAAGGTGATTATTTGTAACATAATACCTTCAATTCATTACATTACTGCAATGAAAAGTTTTTAAGTTTTATAACAAAAATCAAACGTGTTAAGAAAAAAATTAAAAATCACCCCCAAAACGCAAAGACAAGGTCAAAACAGTGTTTTCAAAAAACAACAACGAAAAACAACAAAAAAAGGCCGAACTTCTAAATCTTATAAATTGTTCAAGAAACTTTTTGTGACATGCTTTTTTCATGCAAGAACTGCCATATCACAGGTCTTGTACTTCCAAGGGTTATTTCTTCTTTTAACCACTAGATGGTACTGATGTGTCTTTAAAATGATTTTTTCACATTTTAATTAAAATGAACATGCAAATTAAGTGTCATAACTATTGTAATGTTTAAAGCAAAGCTAATAACCTTTTATAAGCCTATACATTACATTTGAAATCAAAATGAACTATTAGAGGGGGTTGCGCCATTCCTACTTAGTTTAAAACAGCCAGTGTGTGCAGAGACTTCTAAGGGATAGTAGACATTAAATGAAAAATTAGTGGAAATAGTGAATTCTAATATGAAATAAAGTCCACACTGAAGCCGTGAAGCATTTGTGTGTTCATTAAGCGCGGCTCAATCCCCAAATGGATTCAAGAGCTTCTTGCTCTGGCAGAAATCAATAGTATTGTCTGCTTGTGCTTCATTGCTCTTGAGAGAAAAAGCAATGCATCATGCCTCTCTCACTCTCTTTCCTGGAGTACGCTGAGCCATTGTTAATAATTCATGACTGGGACTGCCAGCTGTGTGTGCAAGTGTGACTTATTCATAATGGAAAATGTAGAGAGGCATGGTTTTGTTTGAGATATTGTACAGACAGAAGCCCACATCCCATCATCAATCTCTGACCAGCCAGAACGCTTGAGGACCTGCCACTTGCTCACAGATCAAATCCAAAACACAAGTGACAGCACAGTATTACACATACACAATATTACAGGCCCTCACTGGGATTTGGAGCTTGGTTCAGAGAGCGGCAAGAGCAAAAAAAAAATAAAAATAGATTGTCCACATGCTAACGTCATCAAGCTCTCTGAGGTAGACACAGGCCAAGTCACTAGATGAACCAATATTAAACACACTTTAGATTAACAATCTTACATAAACAGAAGGCACGCAGAGGTCGCATCCTGAAATATGCTGACCACAAGGAATTTAGAATATTAGAACGCATTTAAATGTATTAATACAATGTAAACTTGAAAAATGGAAAACTTGGCATTACCTCAAAATGACGTCACAGCAGAATCATGCTAACATACGGCCATGACGGGAGACTCTGCTAATTCCACTGATGGACAGAATCATTCCAGTGAAGTGAATAACGCTCATGTTGTTTTAAATCACCGTAACCTAACTTTGAACTCAGGCCACTGCGAGCACAATGACACAAGTGTGGCGGCATCTGGGGAGCTGAAGGTTTCTGAATGTGTGTGTCTGTGTGTAGGGGAGGGGGGTCATGCATGCCAGAGTATTTTGAGCTGAGGTTGATTAAATGTAGCTTGTATGAATCATGACTTCCCACACTGCAGGTCACAAAGCAACATGAGTCATGAGCAAGTCTTATAAGGTAGCAGACAGAGCGCACATGTATACACATAGACACAAACACACTTATGCATGACTGTGTTCAAATGTCACTGCACAGCAAATCAGAAACAAAGATCTAGGACAGCACATAGGTATTGTATCTGTTTCAACTTTCAAGGCAATGTGTGCATGTTTCAGTGCTCTCCAAAAGCTGTCAAGCATTCTATATTTAGGCTCTTACAACTGTGACTCTCTTTCTCGAATCATTTTTTTCACACTCCAGTTTTCAAATCTTACAATTCCCTGCCAGAGAGTAGTTTTGTGACGGCTCTGATTGTGCTTCAAGCCATTTGAAAAATTGCAGCCTAGAATGTAGTAAATAAGTGCAAAACCGTGTCAAAACGCTGTCCATCAGTTTTTGACAAACCCATAAACACAAACATTAAAAGGTGCAGTATTTATCTGCATTAAACATAACTAAACAAAATATGTTTAGTGGATTTTTTTTTTTTAATAATTGTTCTTTAGTAAAACTGCCTCAACCGACAAAGTCCAAGTCCAGTACCATGCCCTACCCACCAATGTAAGCTTTAAGGAGGGGACCTTTTTAGTATTGACATTTTTATTGTACTTTGCAAGATGCTGAGGTAAAAAAATTCCTTAAAGTAGTTTAAAAAAAGCATTTATATGTCATATGTTCACCATAATAGAATAATTAGTCAACACACAAAGGAGGAAGGGGGGGGGGGTGGATGCAATAGAGTAGCCAGTGTATTTGCAGGAAGAGTCCATCAAGCTAATCTATATTGTAGGACATGGGAGTAGAATTTAACTGCCTTCATCAAAAAAAAAAAAAAAAAAAAAACTACAGCAACCAAACCTTCACTTAGCAGCTTGAAGAAATGTTTATCTCGACAAATGATCTTCGTTCCAACAGTCCTATATTTTTAGATTCAGATCAATAGACGGCATGCACATATCATCACAATACCAAGAAGTCACAGCGTGAGAGGCAAAAAGGCTGTTTATGTGCTAGTGAATTTGACCTGAAGGCTGCAAAATCGGGAAACGCTGTTGTGCGATTAACTGCTTGAACTAATTTTCAAAGACTTCAAGGATACCATTCTACAGATTGCCTGAATTCAAATCTGAAAACTGGAATTGTGTTTGCCATTTTGTGTCTAGTACTATACTACTGATAGCACTCGTTCTTGTGACTAATATTGTGATGTTATTACCTGCACTGATGTGTGAGTGTATGACAGCATTAACAACAGAAAGCCTAGCTTCAAAGTACAACCAGGTGTCAAGGCTTTTGAAATCAAGAACATACAAAAGGTCAGGAAATCCATTTTCAAGTCAAATCTCTATGTGCACTGGTCGTCTGGTAAGTTGTGAGACGATTCTGCACTTTTCCATATTAAACGCAGCTATTTTATGATATCAATGCATATCCTCTATTGATGTCATGTGTTTCCATGGGGACAAACATCATTAGTGTGATGCCAATGTGATTCCAAAGCTATCAGATGGCTATGTGCAGATTTTATGTGCAAGTATATACACTTAAGCACCAGAAAAATCATTCACACATGTCAGGAATATCAACACTTCACCAACTGCAAAGTGAATAAGACATAAATGTTGCAAATTCATGCAAGTTTCCAAGATTTGATTTAGCTAAAAGCCTCAACTCAACAGAGGAAACGTTTGCTGACGGAAATTCTCCCCATAGGAAAGAAATGACACTTTCTTCCACCCACAACTGCACTCGAGTGGTTAGAAACCATCTCATGGAATGTGAACGGCTGAAAATACTGTACGAGAATGGGCTTTACTCTGCACAACACTCTTTTATACACAGATATAAAGGGAAATTGGTCAAGACAAAGGTTACGTTTCGTCAATTTGTCAGAAATGATAGAACTACCCCTGAGCAGTGTTTGCAAATTTCCTTAGGTTCATTTCAAAGGCTGTTTCATTGACAAAAGATGCTGTTCATCAACTGAAAACCTGTCTTCCATTCATTAAACTCTCATTCAAAAAGGAACTCTTTATGCTGAGACTGTTGCCATTATAGTACTCCAAACAATGTTTACTTTTGAGCATACTGCAGCCTCTGAATGATTTTGGAGAAGTTGCACGCTAGAAATAGAGAATGGACTCCCTCAGGATCAGATAACACTCTGGTAGAGATGGTGACAAAATGCTAAGAGCTAATATAGGCCTATGGAGAAGTGCATTTGTCAGTACATGTCAAATACACACATAAGACACGTAGGTTTCCAAAACAACAGCAGATCACCATTCATGGTTGTCAAGTATGCAGTGAATGGCAAATATAGCACATGAAAACACCTAAAAATTTCTCTATATGTTAGACAGAAATCCAGATTTCCACAATTGAGTCAGCCACATTCCTATAAATAAAATAGAATAGCCTTTATTTGTCATATACACTGTTAAATGTAGCGAGATGAGACCCCTCTGGCCACAGACATAGACAGGGTGGGGACAGGCCGGTGTTGAGAGGTAGTATTTTTAGAGAGAAACAGAGAAAATGGATATACATTAGGTAAAGTAGCTCAAAAAAAGAGCCTTTTCCACATTGTCCTTCAAAAAAAGGGCACTGTGGAGCAGGTTAAAAAAAGCCATTTCAGCAATCAAGCACAAATACAGGAAGAGAACATCGCAGCATGAGGTTGGGGTTAGGGGAAGTGGTGTAACCCCTGCAGTCTGCAGCCGACATTTTCCTGCAGCCGGATTGCGCTGTACTCATTGCCCGTCAGATTACAGCGGTGGAGAAAAAGCAGGCGGAGATAAGTTGATGCAGGGGAGGGTGCTGAAACCTAAATCATCAGAACCATGGGTATTTAAAAAAAGTGTAATATTAAACAAAGCCAATCCTGTAATTGATTAGTTGGCAAATAGCTAGGTATGTAGTAGATGCTAGATTTTCCAGGAATGGAAATGAATGGCTACTTTTTTAAAGATTTATTTTAAAAGACAATGCATTTATTTTGTTTATTGTTGTAATGAATAGGACTGTGGAGCAAGTAGAAAAGAGAGTGGGGAGGGAAGGGAAAGACAATAGGATCAGGAATCGAACCTCCGCTGCATTGTGTACACTTCTGGAGCACCTTCCACTGTACCTCAAGGCCAAACACGAATGGCTGCTTCTTAAAGAGCTTTTATCATCATTTTGAAAAGTAAATTATTTGGTTTTTGAAATTTCCAACAACAGGTTGAAACGCACCCAAGGTCAAAAAAACACTTTGATACATGTTTATTTTTACCAGATTGACTCAGTAATGAATCGTTCGTATAAAACTCCCCAGCCCACCAAAACATAAATTTCCTTTTTTTCCAGTAAATAAAAGAGAATTCTGTACATAAACAAGTTTCTTTGTCCATCTATTTATCTGTCTCTTTCTTTATTTGTGACTATCTACATCTGCTTTACCATACTATATCTACTTTTGGAACTCTTTCAATCAAATTGAGGAATTTAAAATCCGCACAGACGTCAACAAGGATATCCCAAATATCTCTGTCTTCAATTTCATCTTTCCTTTCCATTTTAATTCATGAAGTCACCATATATGTTTTTCCCCATCAAAACTATGATTTTGTCTGCGTGCATACGCTGCTTCAGATAAATCATTGTTTTAAAGGTTACGATCCCAAGTGTGCGCAACTGAGACTGTCTGTGGGTTTGGGGTTAAACACATATGAGTCTGAGTCAGAACGAGAACACACACTTGTATCTCTCTAGTGCATAAATACACTAATGTACGGTGGAAATATTCAGATCAGACTAAACCTGCGGCGTGTCTAACTGATGTCAAACTGTGGGAGGCTTCTGCCTACTGCTTGGTTTGTGTTGGCAACAAGGTTTCCTTTATCAGCCATCTGACATGATGTGCATGGGGATTCTTACTGCTGGCCTAATCAAAAATGAGCCACTAATTGTTTTGTGTAGGACAGCTTTCAGAAAAATCAGCAATTCAGACAAAAAAGACTCTACACCTCCCACAAGCATTTTGGTCAGGCCTGTTTTGAATCAATAAAGATGGAGCATCTGTTTTCATTCTGATTATGCCTCAGAAATTCTCCAGCCGATATAAGGTCATGGACAGCATTGAGAGATCAATATGAATCTTCCAGAATATTGATTTGATCTTGATTTAAACACAGAATTTTAACATGTAGCCTGGGAGGATAACAATGCATTCTTTTGAATGCTGTTTCTACTGGAACAGCCCAGATACATAATCTCTATTAAGGTTGAATGGTCCAAGTGGTGACTTATTGTTCAAACTAGCTGAAAGTGAAGACATAACTTACTAAACTTGTACTACATTTATTTAAAATGTTATAAACCTTATATATTTAAATGAAGGTTAAAAAATAGAGAAAAGCCTTGAAGTTAAAGGTCACCTCAACTCAAAAGTTTTTCTTACTTTAGTTCTGATGTCAGCAATAAAAAAAAACTGAGTATAGTCTTTCCCTAAAGGAAATGCTAATTAGCAATGGTATTAAAATCACACCATTCCTAAATAAGCTGCGTAATTTAATGCATAATGGACCCTTAAAGCAAAAAATGTTGTTGAATTCAACAGGTCCAATAAAAATTTTGCTGGTTCTCCAATACGGTAACAGTGTTACCCCCCTTATTGAATGGTAGGGGAAACATTGGATAACAAAAAGTGTCTAAAACTAGCTTAAAAGTGGCAGAGTAGGAGAAAAGATCTAATCCTCATATATATATTTAGAACTTGATGCATTTCTGCCTCAAAGAAAACATGAATGAGTGGTCGAAAGTGAGGAATAGGAGAATGATTCCAAGTGAAAATAAAAAGTAAGGAAACTGTTCTCTTTGAACCAGAATAGCAGCAATTCCTAGCTTTATGCTCGTAAGGAAGTGGTTGCTCTGTGCAGAGGAAGCAGCTCAACAGCTCAAAATGGTATGTCTGAGACGGGTTAGTCGGTCCAGCTTGTGTTCGGCTCTAAGAAAGCAAAAGCCAGAGTCACCAGCCACGGATGCAGTTCCGCATCATTAAGCATATTTTTTCTTCCATCTGTGTAGTTGCTACTCCCACATGTTGGACAACAGCCTCCAAGTCTAGATGCTTCTCTGAGCCACAGAGAGAGGGACAGCTCTGACCGAGGTCAACCTCCCACAGGCCGCAAATGACTCCCTCCAACCCGGGGCAGACGGGCCCGCCTCAGCCAGCCGAGCACTGCCACGCTTGTTTGTTTATAAACGAGGCAGCCCACTAAGCATCGCTCTGTGTAAGTGCTTATTTTTAGCAGCTTAAATCCTTCAATGGATTTGTAATGGCTCAGACAGCAAAGATGATGCAGAAAACAAAACTAACTACACTGAAAAGGATTGAGAGGTTTTAAAGCAATCTTTCATTGAGTTCCAAGCACCTGGGTACTATATTTGCAGTTTTTCAGTCTCGTTTTAGGTTAATAACCCTGCCATCTTTAGATTTATGGTCATGCTTTCCAGAATGACTACTACTAGGATGTTTCTAGAGTGAATTTACAGTATGGTATTCCACACTGGTCAGAATTTTGCCCAACAAAAGAGAAGGAAATAAAATCAGAGTGTTCTCAGTCCGTCCCAGCATGCTTCTGAATTAATCTGGAGAAAAACCATTGTCTGATTGACTTATCTGGTCTGTTTATTAAAAAGGGATGCGAATTCCCACAGCAAACAGAGATAATATTCAGAAATTAAAAATGAATTCTACTCCAGTCAGCCGACAAACAGTTCAAACAAACTCTCCAATTACAAGTAGCCTGTTAACCCTTTAAGACTTCATTTCATTCACTGTCCAACCCGCTTATTCCCTTTCTGGGGTCACGGGGGTCTGCCGGTGCCTATCTCCAGCATGCATCAGGCGAGAGGCAGGGGTACACCCTGGACAGGTCGCCAGTTCATCAAAGCCCCCTTAGACTTGAAACATGAAAATATGATTGTCACTTTTAAATTGTCCTTTTGTATAATAAATTTTGTATAATAAATAAATATAATTAAATTGTCCTTAACTGTAAATTTTGTATAATGATTTGGCATAAATATTACTAAAAGGCACACTATAAAGTAGATGCATGTGTTCTGTTTTTGGTATATCTATGAATCTAGGTATATCTGGTATATAGGTATATTTTAGAAAAATATTTATTATTATTTACATTTTTTTATTATTTATTTATTAACATTTATGTATATCATCAAACACCAGGCACAAAACTTATACATAATTTCTGCCAAAAAAAGACGAAATTCACCAGTATCTCAATGTTGACACATCCATAATGAGCAGAAAAATTATAATGATACAACAAACTTCCAAAATCAAGAACAGGTCACTGATTCAGCACTATTTTGAGCAGCATTATTTGCTGCATTTATCTGCTAAACCTTTTTAACTTTGAACATATGTTGGGCTTGAAAATGCAAATTAAACATAACATTATGTGTGTTTAAATTAATTAATATGTTTACATTAGACATATAATATAAGAAAATATTAAAAACGTACAGAATCCTAACATTGAACAGCACAAGTTAATGAATCATGAGACAAAAATGTATATGTCTACTGCAAACTCGATAAAGGGTGATGGTCACTAGTTAACAACAGTTAAGTCTTGTGGGGTTTCATTGAAAAACCAGTCTGTGAACGAAACTGGCTACATGAAACGTGTCCGTGAATTTAAATCAAAAGGTTTGGTGTTTATTTTTAAAGAATCTCAATACAGTTGTACGAAAACTTGTAAAATTTCAATGAACTTGTTGATTTAATTTGCTAAAAAATGCATATATAGACTTTTGCATGCACATAGGAGATAAATCATACTGTATATTGTAAAATTCACAGAAATATTCAACAACAACAACAACAACAACAACAACAACAACAACAACGTAAACTCTCAAATGATTTTAAAAAAAGGTAAGATTAAATTAAAACATGACTATAATGTGCGCCTTAAAAGATAACTTTCTGGCAATGTTTCAGACAGAAAAATAAAAGCTAATCACAAAAATATAGCCAATAATTTCTGTAAATACAGTTAATCTGACATTTCCCAATCAATAGGACATGTTTAAAATGCAATTGTTCTATTTGCTTCATGTTAAACAAATCACTCATTCATTTTCTTTACCTGCTTGTTCCCTTGCACATCTCCAGTGCACTTCGGCCAAAAGGCAAGGGTACACCCTGGACAGATCGCCAGTTAAACAAATCAGTATCAACTAGTCTCCAATATATTAGAAATATGAAAATATTTAAACAGCAAATAAACAAATATATCAAAATCTTGGCTCTTCAGCATGCATGTGGTCCAATACAGCTGTGTCACTGTATCTGCTCAATATGTTTGTTTCAGCAGACCCTGCATGATCCCTGGCCATTGATTCTCTATGCAGCATGTATGTGGTGGATACATTTTGTGAGATCAATGCATCACATGAAGACAATGGGGAATACGAATGAGTCATAATTCACACAGGGCATCAAGTGTAGGCACAAAAAAACACCCAGGTCATTCAGTTTTTCACATTTTTACACTAGAGTTAGAACCAAAAAATGAACAAAACCATGCTGGTAATATGGGTCTGTTTGAAAAATGCTCATTAAAGACACATGCATCAAAGAATGAAGCGCACGTCAAGCTGTGCCACTCATACAGTAATCACTGAGCCTGATAAAAGCCTTTTTCACAGCTCTCCACCTGCCAGCGGTCTGAGTGATGACTCACAGGGCATCCATTACCTCTCTACAGAGTGACTCACTTTCAGCAAACTCACAGGTCACTTAAGGGGACCACTGATGCACTATGGGGTCTGGAAACACCTGTGTGCAAAACATACCCAAACATAACCTCCCACTTATAAACAGCCTTAACCACAAACTCGTGGAAGTGTCGGTCTAACATTAAATGTCCTTAGTAAGTCTGGCACTTGTCTAACAAGTTTAGTGGAATAGTTGTGGGGGTCTCTAATAAATGTTGCAAGAACGGTGTTCACATCTGTTTCTATTGACTTTGAATTATAAAAAAAAATAGTAAAACAGTATTGATGATGTAGGTTTAATATTATACAAAATGTTCTGGTTTTGCAATGGAGATTTTTTTATAATAAAAACTCAATGTGACACAGAGTTTGCTTTGGAAACTGTGTAGTTGGCAAAACAGTGAATAATCAAGATTAAAATGTCAACATTCTCCTCTTAATTGTCACTACAATAATTAATTAGAAACTCGTATAAAAAGTGGGGTAACAGAGAAAACAAACATCAATCCCACAATGGGGAAAACCTCAAATACCAAAATGGTGAGAATCAAACATAATCTTAACTAGAAAACAGACTAGACAAGAACACAGAGCAGGCTCAACATAGATTGACACAGGAGCAAACATAATGCTGAATCTACAGAAGTACATAAGCAGAGAAAGCCAACCATGGGTAGGCAGATGAACGGACAAAGAACTGACAACCTAACCATCTAAAAAGGGATAGTGGTCAGGAACTAATGAGCAAAGCAAGGTGCAGGGGATTAGCTCATGATCAGCTAACAAGCTAAACAATTAGGCTGTGTGAGCACATGGCAAGACCAGCTAATGAGAGCGACACAAAAACACAGGAACCCAACAAACTGGAAAGAGTTATAGCAACAGCTCAACAAACTAGGGGTGTCCTAACCTACTCTGCTCTAGATGTGATCCATGCCACAATTTTAGGTTTCAAGATTTATTTTCTGGTATTTTTGCAATTGTTAATGATAGGACAGCCCTTCAGACCAGAAATGCATCAGGAGAGATAGAGATGGAACAATGGTAAATGATGTTGAGGTTGCGTAATAATGCTTGCTGTCTGTTACTGCTGAAACTATTTTCAACAAATCTTAGGATCTTAAGAGATTGAATAATATTAGAAATTATATGATTCATCATTCACACACTAGAGGGCATCATTAGGTTTGTGAATTCAGAGCATGTAAGATTAAAGAGGTTAAAAAGTTTATGATTTTCCACTAGTCCAAATAAAAGATCACTTCTATTTCTCATGCTTGTTCACATTATGTCAGGGATTTGAACTGAAATGCAAGAGCTGAGTAAAACAAAAGTATTTATTGAAGACATGGAGAACATGAAATACCCACAATGGGGAAAACAGGCTATACTGTATACGTATAACATGGACACAGTGTCAGTGACGTCACCTATTGGTTTCTGGCAAAGTGATTTGAGGCTCAAATTTGACGTTGACAGCCTTCGTGAAAGTGTGTTAGCCCCTGGTAATGGAAAATGGGCAAAAGATCCACAGAGGCAGGGCGTGGGCATAGAAACCACACATGCACGGCGGTCTAAGACTACACTCACACACAAAAAATAAACACCAACGAACAAGGGGTGCCAACGAAAAAATTGTTTCAGACTATACACCCATTTATCTTAGCCCACATTCAAAAAATGTTTGGGACACCCCTTTCCCTCAACAACCATGCATAAAAATATAAATCAAACTTAGTCTATTATCTGCAGTTTTAAAAATGCACTTTTGAACTTCTATCCAATGCATTTTTTAACAAGAAACTGTAAGACCCAGTTTCAGTTTACAAAACAGGTAGAGATCTTACAGGTGAGAGCAGCTTGTGCAAAATATGCAACTCACATATCTACGCTTATAAAAACCAGAGGCACTCCACCAGATGGAAGAGTCTAGTACATATTGAGAGTGTTCTTTTCAACTTTATATGTAGAAATCCCCTCTTCCTAATCTCTCAAGGTGGTGCTGTCCCCATAAGGTATGGGAAATTACAAGTTGGGGAGGGTAGATTAGGCACGGGGTTAGAGATGACATTGTGTTTGGTTCCGCAACAACACATATAGTCAAATGACCTTCACATACTGTACACCCACCGTTAATTCACTTATGGAACAAAATGACATAGTTGCATACAGAAATTTGACCAAATATACTCTGTCATGCACACCCACATGCGAAACACATTTCCATGTGAAAGTGAAGATTTGGTAAATGCTTTGAAATACAACTGCATACATATAACCGTCCATAAATGAACAGCTTCACAAGTCACGAGATTCTGCTTCGCTTGAAAACAAAACAAAACTTATTCAGCCCTGATTACATATTTGTTTAAATATACAAGAACATTCTGTGTGTTGCTTCCTCTGAGTCATATTTTTGTCTGTGGGTGCCAGAGATGAGTCACAGAATGTTCCACAAGCTTAATAATACAAACATGAAGAAGTATTGAAAACGCTCTATTCCTGATTTCTCACGTTTATTTAAAGAAATCACCATTTTTTCACAATTATTTAAAATAAAGCTATTGGAAGTAGATGCTTGAATTCCTTAAATGACGAAGAAACCCCCCATTTTTTAGATCTGAGATTTGACTGAGATTGTTTTTTATGTTTTTTTGTTTTTATTTCTACCAAAATAAGAGTACAGCTGCGCACAGAAAGGAGGAGTGTGGGTGTGGCTGGGTTTACTATGCAGCCCCCATTAACCCTCATGATAAAGTTGGACAGTGGTTTCAAATTCAGTAGCAGCCGCAGCAGTTTGCAGGGTTCTGCTGAGGTTGAGGACTTCTCTAAATGGAGACATGCTTAGAGATCCAAGTAAATGTGTTTTTTTTTACATATACAAATATGTTTCAATGTACAAAAATAGATTTCCATGCACTAAGCACCTTTGTATTGACTAAAGAACATTAGAAATAATGTAAATGGTGCTATATGTGTAAAACATTTCATATTCTTTTAAATTGTCAGAAATATGTGTGATTTAAAAAACAAAAGCCTATGAATCCCAAAAATATGCATTGACTAACATCTTGCTAACATACCAGTTGCTAGCATGCTAGCTCAACTACAACTTAACACTGCATCTTCCCATAGGATAAAAGAGCTTATGAATATTTATCAGTTAACGACATGTCATGGATAAACAATCGCACAGAAGTCAGAAATGAAGAAGAAAAGTCAGATTTTACTCAGGTTTTCCCACAAAACAAACATTACTCATGCAACTGCAGCTAATTAATTCTGTAAAACATGCAGTACAACAAGCTGTTCTCAATTTATCTGCCAATTATGGCTGACAATGAATACTCAAAATGCGACAATTGGTACAAGTAG
Organism: Danionella cerebrum; assembly: GCA_007224835.1. NCBI lineage: Eukaryota > Metazoa > Chordata > Actinopteri > Cypriniformes > Danionidae > Danionella > Danionella cerebrum. The sequence goes on from SRMA01026124.1 coordinate 128,998, forward strand.
AAATAGTAGAATCTCCAAGTTCTCCAATTTATAGGATGTGTACCACCACATCCAGCTTTCCTCTCAATGGCAGTGCATCACTTTCTGTTGCCATTAGTAATAAAGCAAAGCTCTCATGTTGATCTCACAGTGAAAGTAAATCAAGATCTACCATTTTCCCAGACAAAGCCACCCCGCGACAGTAGAATTTGCCAATGGGTGCTACTACAGTTTCTCTGCAGAGGTTTAGCCACTCGACTCCTGAAGAAAGCGAAAGAAAGGATTAACATTTGAAGCTTCAACACAAAGCGTTGGTTCCCAGCTAGTGAAACGAGAGAGTGCCTCTTCCTTCACATTTATTGTTACCATGTGCGCCTCAAAGGAATTAGAGCCATTCATCAAACCTCCAGAGGCACTACCCATGTGCAGACATTTGAAATGCGGTCAACTTTGCCCGTCTATTCACACGGGTGATATAGAGAAAGTGAATGGGGTCTTTTGTTCAAGGTGAGAACTAGACGTCACTATGTGTAATGAATGTATGGGACTTGTTTTTAATATTCACAACAAAAATATTAAAACCTGATATATTAAAAAAGATCTATCTCTATTTCACCTTAAACAGATGCGAACTAAATTTTCAAATCGCATTTAATCAGAACACATTTACATACTGTACTGTGCAAAATATTTAGGCAGGTGAGTATTTTTGTAATTTTGCAAAATGCAGTTTGAATCTGGTTTTACTACCTTTGCCTTCAAACCAGCATCAAGTGTTATAGGTGCACTTGCTCAAAGAGAGATTTTCCAGGTTTATAGCTATGTGTATGATCCACCAATTATACCAAACATGTGCGAAAATTCATCAATTTCATAGGTTGACACCCAGTCATGAACTGAAACAGAAACAGCTGTGTAGGAAGTTTAAAAATGGGGGAAAAACAGCCAAATTTTACTAGCAAGGTGAGGTTGAGAAAGTCAGTTCCTTAAAATAGCAAAATTGAGTAAAGCAACAAGACACAAGATAGTCATACTATGGTGCATCGACCAATGAAACTTTGCATATCAAAGGAAAATTTGCATATCAAAATGATTACCCTTAGAAAATGGCCATATCTCCAACATGGCAAAGCATGTTGTGAAGTATGAAAAATGGAGGCAGGTGCTCTCAACTGATGAATTTTAAATATTTGGCTGTAACAGATGGCAGTTTTTTTCAATATTTAACAGCATTATAATAATGAGTGTCTGTAGGCAACAGTGAAGCATGGTGGAGGTTCCTCGATCGTTTGGGACTGCATTTCAGCAAAATAGAACTTGGGATTTGGTCAAGATTAATGGTCTACTCAATGCTGAGAAAAATGTACCCATTCTGAAATACCACCAGGTAATATTTATACTTTAACAGGACAATGTCAATGTCCCAAAACATTAATAAATATATTCAACAAAAAAAGACAAGAAAACTGGAAGTAATGGCATGTGTCTTTGTGGATGTGAGAAAGCTACATCCAAAGAAGATTGGTTGTCAGTTTGCATAGAATAATTGGTGTTGTTTTGGCAAAGGGTGATCACACCAAACATTGATTTGACTTGATTTACGTTGCATTTTGTTCATTTATAACTAAACATTTTCCACATCTACCTACGACTTTGGCATAGTATTGTAGATAGAAATCTGATGTGGTTATTCATTGTTTTTGTTCAATAGGTGCAAAAAAAAAACGTTTTGAACACATTCAACACTAAAGATTATTCTGACCTCCATAGACAAATGAAGTTATTTTACAGCTTATATCTTGAAGGTCGTATGGTTATGATCTACAGGTGCAGTTTTGATCATTAAGATCTCTTCTAAAGTACTGACGGAGTGTAGTTATTCACACTCAGCTTGATTTACTGCCCCCTTTATTAGCCTAGCCCTACAGCACAAGATGCCATCAGCGTCTTCCAGCAAGCTCTGTTCACGCAGTGATAAATATTGATTTACACTCACAACCCTTATGAAACGTTATGCTGCACTGTCACTATGAGGTGATGTGCACCTTCTTCAGAAGTCCAGAGGAGGGAGGCTGCCAATGAACCCATGGAGACCAACAATAATTCAAGTCCTATACAATGGCCAGAGAGGGCAGAAGTCAAAATGTTTATTTTACGATTCAATAAATTGGAGCACAAAAGCCTTGCAGCTATCCATCAACGTCCAAACATGGTGAGATCATCATTTTCCCTGTGACCAAACTGCCGACCACTCCTGAACACATCTTCATACCAGCAGTGGGAGTAATGTGGATAGTAGACCACAATATTTCGCAATTATCTGAAAAATATCGTGAACGTTTCGAAAGAAGTGTATTCTCCAGTAAAGTGTGCAATCCTTTCAACAATGCCAAGAGTCAGAGAGAGCCTGCAGTGCCCATCAATGGCTCCCAGTGTCCCGTGGGTCTCTCTGTGGCTGATCACGAAGGGAATGGAGGGGGAGGAAGATGCTGGAAACACAATAGAGCACCAAGACCTTGGCGCCTGATATTGATGTCACAGAGTGCATCTCTACATTATCCCGACTATTGATGAGTCTGATCTCAGCCTGAGGGAGAAAAGCAGGAATGGTGTGCTCCGTCTCTATCTGTTTGTCCACTTACATCACCATTGCACTTGTCTTACTGACCCTGGTAACCCCGTGTCCAGGCATTCCTTTGATAACAGCACAGATTTGACATCTCAAGCAGATGTTAGTTATGACTCGGCCATGAAATAATGCAGAAAGCATAGAATTTAACAAAGTGTAGTCCAAAGAATTGACAATACACCTCAAATCTATTCGTTATCAATGATAGGTTTCTTCCACAAACCAGGAGCTTCATGAATCTTGTATATAACATGCACATATACTAACAGTGAGGAATGTGCATTTCTTAATGCAAGCTTCATGTCTGGCGTACATTAATAACATAATTTTTTTTATCCTTTGGCAACTCCTAAAGGTGCTGAAATTAGGGGTTATGTCAAGACAGTGTGCAATGTTCAATGTGAAACATTTCAATGGATGATGAAATTGTAGTCCTGGGGCTTGGAGTGTTTCGAAGCGAGTTGTTATTTCTATACGTTTATGGTGTATTCATTAGCTTGTGAGGGGATGAGACTTATACAGAACTCTTTGATACACTTAAAACTTTAGACTATTACAGCCAAAGTGGCACACATAAAACTCTGATTACAGCATTTGTTGGCCATCATGCACTACATTTCCCATAATTACTAAACTACAATACCTGGACACTCCAAAAACAGAAGTTTACATACAAACTTGTCCATCAACCCAACCCTATCTGAAATAAAGCAATAAGTAATCACGTGTGTCTTCAAAATGACTCACCTTTGCCAGTGTTATCAAAAATGCATGTATGTGCAAAAGAACATCTGAATGTTTCAGAGCGGTACAAGGAGAATGACTTGTGGTCATATGAGACCAACGTTGAGCTGTTCAGAGAAATCCAAAAACACACATTATGCTTTATCATTGGGTTATACCCTAAGAACTACATAATTTTTTTTGTCAAGGAGTCAAATGTTTATCTAAATCTTTCAAAATTTGTTAATTTCATTTTCAGATTTTTTTTCTCACTGTTGAAGAATTTTTAGTACGAACCATTTTTTTGTCTTCTGCAAAGGTTTGGATTAACAGATCAAATATGTCCGTCCCCTACTGTAAATGTGTGATTAACTTACTATCTTATGAATGTTGAACTTGCAAATGGTTTTAACAGGCTCAGAAACACTGTCTTCTTTCTTCTTGAAACAACTGAGCTAACGGTTCCAAAAATAAAGTTGAAGCATTGCTAATGATTAAAAAGGTACAAAATACCATCTTTCTCAATTTTCATCCACATAAGTGTCACATATCAAAACACTTCATGCCACTACTATATGTGTGTTTCTGCTTTATTTTGTTAATGTCAGGGAGTTTATGTCTGATCACTGGCACTGGAAAAACACTTCTTTCTGAATTTTGAAAACAGGAATATTTAGACTCCAAGATATCATTTGCTGCATGCACACCTAAATGATTGATACATTAAGCCTTTAACTGTAACTACTAAGAATAAAAGAAATGTGTCCTCCTTAAAAAGAAATAAAATAATGTATTTCCTTAATATCCCAATTGTTCTATGAAAAACACTTACTAAACCACAACAATGGAGAATGACAAATTGTGAATTTATGACTGAGTGTTGTATTTTGTGGCCTCTCTTGTCCATTAGTGAGCCAATAAAGGCAGAGATGACTGGAAGCTCTCTGCGAGAGGCTTTCCCGCTACCGGTCCTTTTCCACAATCCAAATATGGCACACAGCCATTAAGATAATACATAGAAAAGAAAGGGTTGATCGCCCGGGAGGAAATGGTTTCATTGTTGTTGCTGTGACATCACTGAGGCCAGAGGCTCACCTCTCCACCTTTCCTCTCGATCCTCACTCTTCCATTCATCTCAAAGTTCCTCTTTCGTGTAATGAAAGGTGTACGACATGCTTAATTGCTCCTTGCCGACTGCTCAGACACATTATCTGCATTTCTAAAAATATCTCAGAGAGCAAAGCGACTCATGCACGGGAGCCCCGAAGTCAGAAGGAGGAACAATTTAGTGAAGTATTGATAACGGAAAAAGACAGATAAGATGCATATCGGCTGTGACCTGAGAGGGATAAGAATGCTGCCACATGAAGCTCTGACGTCTCAAGAAACACGATGAGCTCTGGAAGAGGAATGGATTTATGCTTTTGCACGCCAGCACATCGGGTTTCCTTCTCACGGCTTTCAGTTACCAATCAATTCTAAACACTGTCTCTCAATGGGCTGACCTCATGCTTCCACCAGGATCTGATGCAGGAAAACAGGAGTGAAATTACAGATTGGACTTACATCATTGGCTAGAACCATAGATAAATATATGTGAGATCATTTTGTTCAGTTCAGGGGCACGTCGAAACTATGAAATCTTGAAAACAAATCATATGTAATATATACCTACATTTTCAACTAAATGTAGTGGGGTTTTTTTAGCTTTGTAAAGGTACCAAACTACTAGTATTTGTAAATTATTATTATTAATTTTTTTTAAGATGCTAAAGGGAATTGTGGGAAAATCCCTGAGACTGCTGGGAAATTTTCCATTGACTTAACATGGAATCAAAGTTATGGAGGTAATCAGTAATCCCTATGCTCCAGAACATCCCAAACACTGTGCAATAATGTTTGATTTTTGTTTTTGTTAATCACAGCAACAAATTAAAACAAATGCATGACATCACTGACAGCTCCCAAACAACCAAACTTTACCCTAGCAAAGGTAAAGGAACTCTTCCTTAGCTTTGGTAAATGATACCAAAGGCATTGGGGTTAGTTTATGTAACTTATAGTAGCAAAGGAAACATTATAATATGCCACCTACCCTTCCATGGCAACCAGCCTGTTTACCAAATTCGCTAAATAAAATTAATAGAGACACGGGGGTTTGGTTTAAATTACTCATTTTGCAATGGGAAACTTTGTAAGATGGACAGCAAAAATACTCCATAGCAACCAAAAATTCTATCGTAGCAACTAGCCAATGTTGCTTATAAAAATACATTTAAAAGGCACATTTACAAGCCAATATCAAGTTTACGTGCAAACTTTAGCAGCCTAGTTAAAGATATCATAACTTGACAATAACAACGAGTTGAAAAATCAGATGATATATTGGCTCTGCAAATTAATCAGTCTTCTACTAGATGTCATATATCTATATTTACAATTAAATCATATCACAGTAAAAAAAATGAAATGTGATATATTTTAATTAGAACGATTTTTCAGATGTATTAATTTTTTCATTCATTTTTTAATTTGCCTCTTTTCAGGTTTATAGGGTTCTGTTTGTGCTTATCTCCAGCACACTGGGTAAAAGGCAGAATACTTGGACATTTAAAATAAACAATAGAAATTTTTGCTCATTTAAAGTTCATTAATTACGCAATCGATGGAATTGGTTGCTGAATTAAACGGGAAAAAAATAAAATCAGCCTTAAAATATATCTTTAAATAAGCTCACGTTTGAATGTGCGCATACGTTCCACCTGGCAACCTCTCATCAAGCCTGTGGTTTCTAAGTGGATGAGGCAAACAGAGCTGGATCTTGTCAGGTTTGATCTTATCTGCTGTGCTTGTTTTCCTGGGCCTAGTTTCAAACACCACAAGAGTCAGCCGAGTATGAGAGCTTTCCAGGGTACAAACTGAATGAGTGATTAAACTGAAAAAGTGGTGGTGGCCTCATTTACCCTCATGAAACAGGGGGTGAAGCTACGTTGTGAGTGTGGCCTCCTTCTCTTGTCTAAGGGAAAGTGATGGAAACACATGTTAAAAAGGAACTGACTGTTTAACGTCTCATGTGCAGCATACTTCCTGAAAAAAGAGCTCTCTCTCTCTCCTTCTAGAAAACGTATTTTTAAAAGTGCTGTCTCATATCTTAACTGACCCACTTGTGGCTTTGCAAAACTATAGAGCGTCAACTGAAGAGACTGTTTGAATAATAAAAAAAAAGAGTCACTAGACAACTGTTCAATGACTTTTAGAGTTTTGTTCATAGAATAAACACATTAACGCTAGAATAACCACAATGCCACCATGTATTTAAACCTTGTCATCAGGTACAAAGGCTTTCTTAAAATAGCAATGCATCTCACATTGTAGTCAAGGGAGAAGCGTGAATATTTTCAAGTCTGTAAAACACATGAGCATCAGCACAAAGACGCTGAGCTCTCTGCAAGCTTTCACAGCTCTCTGGTGCTAATTGTGGGAGTAGAGTGAACGCGGCCTTGGAGGCCAACTGTTCACAATCCCCCACATGGTTAAAGATAGTTTCTGCCAGCACAGTCAGCAGTGCCGTCCAGGCTTACGCTACAACTACCACTACAGCAAACCCACTCATACAAGTGCAACTAAATACACTAAACAGCATTTTTTAAAAGATGCAATGTTGAAAATAGGTAATTCGAGTGGTTTTTAAGACATGCGATTAATGTCAAATTTCGTTTTAGTTTTCATATAATTAAAAATGGTATAGAATTCAGACAGAAACATCTGAAATTATATAAAACATAACAACTCGATGTGAGTTGATTTAAAATACTATTGATTTCAAATAAATTAAATATAGTTAAATTTAATAGAATCCAAATCGGTGCCATCAATGACATGTAGTGGTGAGAAGAAGAGAGAACCCTTGGAAGTATTAGACCTGTGATATGGCTTGTGTTTATCAACGTTCTGGCACAAAAAGGGCATTGAAGTGCAGGGCTTGCCTGTATAATAATTTTCACATTATTTTGACCTTGACTTAGCTTTTTTTTTGGGGGGGGGGGGGGGGATCAACATTTAATTTTTGTTATAAAACATAAAAAACGTTTCAAAATCTTTGTAGTAAAAAAAATGTGCTCTTGGTGTACATTTATCCATTATGAAATTTTTGTGTTAATTAATGTAAAAAAATATTAGTGAAAAAAAAGAATCTGAGGTTGCACTAAAAAAATATCAGGCTTTGGCACAAAAAACCTTTTTTGGAAGGTTATTTATTAGAGCAAATTGTAAAGTAGTCAAAAAACGCACAAAAAGGCCACAGACTTCAATGGGTTAACCAAAATGTACAACCATATATGAGCACAGAGGAAAGAAACTGTTCTAAAAAATGTTCCAAAAAACAAGGGGTTTCATCATGGTGACACAATGGTCACACAGAAGACACAAACCAGATGCAGAGGAGGAAAATCAGGAGATATTCAGTGCAGGCTGTGGAAATAATTTAAAATTGTAACGCCTACCATTGAATCCTCATTTGAGGAAAAACACTGTAAAATTTAACGGATTCAACTAATAAAAGTAAGTGATTCTAACTTTACTTTAGTAACTTTTAGCACTGAAAGCTAGGTGGGATGAGCGCCACCTGTTGGCGCCCATGGTTTTTGATTGAGGTGCGCTGTCATACGAAATTTCGGGTCAATTATGTTTATTTGCCACTATGTGATGCCTAAACCAAGAGCACAAGATGATTGGTCAATCTGATTGGAGTTGATTGGTCAAACTTGTCCACTCTGGAAGTTGGGCATATGTTTCCCCTGACCTCAGGCTACACATGAGGGTAAGAGGAGGTGCTGCCAGGAGGGGGAGGGGTGTTTTGCCGCTCAGTAAACAGCTCCAGTCTCCATCAGCGTCCTTATTTTCACAAGAACAGATATGAACTAAAGAAACTGAGCCGGGGTGGATTGGGCTGACGAGGACGCCGCTGACTCAGGAGTTCCTGGAGTTTAGCAAGTGAATATGTGACTAAACAGAGTGCATTCCACAGCCTTGAATCACCCCTCTCCCTTCCCCCCTCGCTTGCTGCCGCTTGCTTATCCTCCCTCGTGCCTCTTTTCTAGGGTGATCCCTGCATATTTTTCCTCCCCTCGCTTTCTTTGCCTCATTCTCGGTATGTCAACACTTCCAGATTTGCTTTTTCTCTCTGCCTAGCCCACTCATTGACTGCCACGTTTTCCATTGGGCGTGATTACAGCACAACTGAATCATAGCCCACTACCTCCCTGTGTCCCAAACAAAAACATCCTGAGGGCCAGGCCTGCACTACAGGAAACAGGGATTGAGCCAAGGGCAGGCTCAGACACAGACAATGTGTGGCTGACCAGGGAAAAAAGGATGTTGTTCTGGAAACAGGGATACGGGGGCTTTGTGAGCAATACGCTATTGATGTTAGCAGATGCTGATTAAGGAATACGGCTTGCTTAGTACAGAGAAAATGAGTGGGCTTGCATTGGTTTTTTCTGCAGAGATTTGAGGGAACATCAATGGAATAGCAAGGAAGTATAACAGACTGCATGGAAACGGCTAGATATTGTTAGAGTAGCAAATGGGAAACATGCTAACCTGCAAAAAACAGCAACAGTCAAAAATAATGTCATAGCGGGCAGGTTGCATAGAGGTCACACACTGATCAACCGATCTGTAAAGAATTCAGTGTAGAATTTGCGCACCCCCCCCCAAGCCATGAGGAAACGACCCAAGGCACCATCTGCACAACTTCAGCTAATCACCTCAGCCAGATGGAAGACAGCCCAGAGATTTGCAGAGACAAAGCACCCCTTTTGTACTAAAAGAAATGATGACGCTCACAAACAGGATTATGTTTAGTCATTTACACCTTTCCAAGTTGTTTAGTCATTCTCCCCGACATAATCTTTCATTTTCCTGTCACACGATTACAGGACTTACCCTCAAAGCGTTTTCAAGAGTCATTGATTAGAGCAGATTTAGCTTAGGCTGTGTCGGCCATCTTAGATTATTGACCGACCCACACTGGTCAGACGGCTCTGTGAAGGGCAGCCAGTCCTTGACAGAAAGCCTTAGTATTCAGCTCATCTCAGTCAATACGTCTGACTCGAACAGCCCACGCTGTCCTTTGATGGGAATTTGATAGTGACGGTGAACATTTTTCAAAGGCTGCAGTAGGAAATGGTGAATACTATGGCAAGCTTCTAATGATTCATTCGCCTGCTGTCTGATAAAACTTCATCATCAAGAAAAACGACGTGTTACTCATGAGTGAAGTGTGTACACTGCACATAGCGAAAAAAGCGATGCTCTGCCATCTGCCAAATACTCTCAGCCTCCGGTTACCCTTAATAGCGGTAACTATGGTGATCATGACTTTGGAGCATGGAAAGGAACCATTCAAACTAAAATTTTCAAACTTTTCAATGCTTTTAGAAATTTGATGAATTTTCCACCTTCACTTTCACATAAAATAAATTGACACAAACGAAATTCTAATTATAATTCATTAACTAAGTGAACGCTCATCTGCTGGTCACAATGAAGGAAAATACTGTAAGGGTGGAAATAATAATAACAAAGTTATAAACTTGCTAAGTATTAGTTTTACAGAGGGAGGAAATTAAGCAAAAAAAAAGATCAATTTTTCAAGTTTACTTTACATCAGGGGTACTCAAATATAAACTTGAAAGGTCCACTTTAGTTACGGTAATGGTCAAATTCCAAACTCCGACAACACTATTCTCAAAAATACAGAAAAAGTATGGTAGGAAGACCTTTTAATGTGCTGTTTTTATTATTATTATTATTAAATCTATACATATGTAATACATTAACTACATTGCAGTACTTTGCAAAATTACATTATAATAAGCAATCATATAAAAATATTAAAGTGTTTAACAGCAGGATCATGGGATTGATTTTAAAATAACCACGCTTGAATTCAACACAATCCTCCAATATTCCAAAAAGTTCAACTTTGTAAGAATGTCTGAGAATGGACAAAATTATAAAGAAAAAAAAAAGTCACCCTCGGTGCTTAGAACAGCTCATCTTTGTGTTTGGGTTAAATCAAGAGTAATGTATAACCGAATTAATCTATAAAAGGAAAATCCAATTACTGATGGCATGTGCAGACTCAGATATATTTCATGTACTATTGAGTCTAGTGTGGCTCAAAAGTGAATCCATCCTCAGAAGTGAGTAAAGTTTCCCATGGGAATGCGTGAGCTTCCCCTCACACGCTGGGGTTTAATTTGTCTCAGGAGATCTTCAAGGAGGTCATTACATCTCAGACATTAAGAGGTCGTGAACTTAGAAACCAAAAAGCATTTGATCTTTGGATATGAGTATGGAACGATAAACAAGATACAGAACGTTTCAGAACTCAAAATGTGGAGCCAACACTAAAAAAAAAAAAGAGTTTTTTTGTTTAATCTGCTTCTAAAAATGGCTCCAAACAAAATCTGAGCATTCCATTTGAATGTAAAATTAGAATTAAAGGAAGTTTAGGGAAGGCTTCACAAAAGTCCATAAGTTATTTGTGATGGTTACTGTGCGTCAAACTTCATTTTCTAAAATCTTTAACCTATAAAAATGAAATACTGAATCAGTTTGAGTTGATTAACTTTTGAAATAAAGCATACAGGTTCATGCAGTCCACGTTTAAAAAAAGAGATAACAAATTATCTATTTTTTCTTCACTAGGGATCGATGAATTCTTTCTGTGTTTTATTTTTGTGTTGCTTTGTGATTTGAGTGCCCAGCATGAACATTGTACGATAAGCGATCCACTCCATCACACTTTATCTACCTGAAACCTTACAACAGCAAGAGATCTAATCAATATATGTGTAATACACATAGATGTCCACAATTAAATGTTTTAAAACAGGAGCACATTGTAAAAAAATGCAAAGATTATGAATAAGGTTCTTAACTTGCTACTCTCGATTGTACACCACTCAAATCTAACAGAACATGCTAAATGTCCGATGGAATGAAGTAGAGTGGATGAGAGCGCAGAGATAGGATGAAGAGAGACTGATAAAGCGCGGTACAGAAGGGCTGTGTCAGATTCTGCTTAAGTATGGTGTGAACCCTGCCCTGGGCAAGTACAGACACGGCCCGTCCAAACACCATAACAGAGAAATTAGATTTGAGAGGTGCTGTGAATAAGAATAGCTCTGCTGAAACTGGGGGATAGGGATGAAGAACAAAGCCACACAAACCATTCAATACAAACCAAAAATCTGCTACATAATATTTGTAGATATTAAGATAATCAATATAGAACTGAGAGGTGAATAAAAATGGATTATAAGTAAAATATACACTCAACAACCACTTTGGTAAACTTGTCCAACTGCTCATTAACATAACTTTCTATTCAGCCAATCACGACAGGAATTTAGGCATGTAGACGATCTGCTGCAGTTCACACTAAGCATCAGAATGGAAAAGAAAGGCGATTTAAGGGACTGAACGTGGCATGGTTGTTGGTGCCAGACAAGCTGGTCTGAGTATTTCAGAAACTGTTGATCTACTGGGATTTGCACTCACAACCATCTCAGAGAACAGAGAATATGTCATAATTATGTACAGTTGTATATATTGCATTTATTTTACATTTCTAATTGTACTTTCCAGTACGTATCGCAAAATTGACCCCGAAAGGGAATAAGCGGGAATGAAAAGGAATGAATGACTTGACTTGAGAATGGTCAGAAAAAAAGAGAAAATATCCAGCGAGTGGCAGTTCTCTGGGCACAAATGCCTTGTTGATGTCAGAGGACATCTTCATCCCTTCATCCCATTAAGACAACAGTGTACCAATATTCTGATGATCTTGCAGGATAACACACCAAATAATAAAGCTTGAATCATCTCAGACTGGTTTCTTTAACATGACAATGAGTTCACTGTACACCAAAGTCATCAGATCTCTATTCAACAGAGGATTTTAGGGATGTGGTGGGTTGTGAGATTCACATCATGAATGTGTAGCCGACTAATGTGCAGCAACTGCGCGATTCGATCAAGTCAATATTGATCAAAATCTCTGAGGAATGTTCTAAGAACCTTGTTGAATCTATGCGATGGAGGATTAGGACAGTTCTGAAGGCAAAAGGAGATCCAATACGGTACTAGCAAGGTGTACCTAATAAAATGGCCAGTGAGTGAATGTGGAATATATGCAATAGAATAAAAATGGGATAAACAATAAACAGCAAAAGTGCAACAAAATAATAAAAAAAGTCAATTATGATAAATAAATAAATAAATACATTTATGAAACGTTGATTTGAACAGCTGAAAAAGATACTTGAAATAGAAAAAAGGAACATACTGAATTGAAAAAATAATACAGCTTCACTAGAGGACGATTTATGCCAAATTTTTAGCAAGTGTACATCATATCTATTCTGAGTCCTCAAATGTAGAAACACCATTCCATGTGGAGCACATGGTCTAATATACGCAGAGAACATCTTTCCTTTCTGTTTCTTTCTCAGCCCTATCTGTTACTGTAAACACACCACGTGCCCTAATTCCCACCAGTCTGCTTTCCAATGCAGCTCTATTGAAACAAGGCTGATCATTCGACAGAGACACGAGTCGTCTCACACACACTCACTCATTTCCTCCACATCATCTCTCAAGAGAAGCTCAGTCCTTGAATAACAGAAAACACTAGTAAATTAAGTGAGCAAGTCAAAACATGGTTTGTAGCTGGAATGAGTTTAGAATAACGGCGTATAACACACATGTAAGATGCACCCAAACTTGTCAAACTCAAGCCTGACACCTGTCTCTCAGTGTGTATTTATGCATTATATGATATAAAGGCAGGATTCCCCCAATAAGGCTTAGTAAGGCTTAGTAGGAGAAATGGGAAGAGATGGCGATGGCAGACACCACGTCCACTGCTGTGTTTTAAAATATATCCACATGCATATCCTCGTCTCCTCTTGCACAGTCACCAGACATTACCTTATAGAAGAACCAGAGGAGGATCCTCAACATTTCTCTCTCTCTCTTTATCTGTGTGGTGCTATTTTGAACATTTAAGTATGTGTCTGTGTTTGCAGTACATTCATCAATTAATAAAATGCAGTGAATGAAGAGAAATCTAAATCAAATCTATATTTTAAGTGACCACTCTTTGTTTTGAAAATAGCAGCAATTCCTTCTTTCTTTTCATGTAATCCCAAACATACTCAATGATGCCCTGATCCCAACAGTGCCACTTATACGTTAAAGTTAATTCAGAATAAACTTGGGGACCTCTTTGGGTGTAGAAGCAAGAAGGAGCCTTGTGTGGCTCCCCACGTGAATTTGAATTGCTAGTGTGGGTTCTTCCTACTGGAGCTTCGGTTTTCCCATACATCTAAAGCAGGCTTCCTAAGCTAATTAAATATTTTAAACTGGATTTGAATTATTGACTAAAAAATTATCTTTATTAAACCCTTAAATGATTACTGGCGAAACCACGTGGTCACAGTGACCTCATCAGTGCAATTTTGCTGTTATGTGTGTTAAATACTATTTATTAGGTTGTTTTTTGAAATAAAAATAATGTAATTATGCCAAAAAATTCAGCCATTTTTAAAAATGCTGTTTGTCGAGCATGGCAAAATGTCCTATTGTTTGATCATCTGTTTTCCTATTCTATTTAATTTATAAATTCAAAATAGTTTTCTGCTTTAATGGGAAATTGCCAGAATGCAGCATATTCAAAATCATTTTAGTTGTTGACCTAAACAGAAAATAGAATTCAACACCCGGTGATGGGATGGGTGTGGTCAGTGTACTGTTAAAGTCCACCTGTTCCATCTCAACTGATTTGTTTTGGAGTCCAATATATATCCAATAACACAACGTAGCCTTCCTTCAGGCAATGTTAATTTTGTTTAGTACTTATTTTTAGCAACTTTTTTGAGCAACCAATGATTATATTTGAGGAATTGTAGCTGGACTGACTTAAAAAAATGTGTACAGGATTAAAAAGTACCAATAGTCAGGTCAAATGTAGTTAAATAGAAATTTAATCCAGTTTCTTCAAAGCAGCTGAACAGAAAGTTTAAATAACACAATTAGCTCAATCAATGAAAAGAGACACAATTCCTCTTTTTAAAAATGTCTGTTAATAAATTAAAAGGAAGAGGGTGTTACCAATATATCAGTGTGTGGAACAGCCTACACTGTGTTAACAGACTCACATGACTCAACAGTCTGAATCCAGCCTCAGCTCACTCTGTTTTTTCCCAGGAGGGGAAAAAGAAAAAAGTGTGGGGATGGAGAGGGTGGGTGAAGCAGAAGAATGACGCTGGGGAGCATTGCCCCACACTGGCTCAAATTTCCCGCTTGTCAAGTCTGATGGATTTGGCGGAAAATAAAAGAATGTGGAGGCCCATGACGGCCGGATGAATGGAGAAATGAATGGACTTTGTAGGAGCTTTACTCCGACTCATTAAAAAACTGTCCCAGTAAAATCCTCAATGGCAACTCCAAGCCCTTCCTCCTTCGCTTTCGAACAAAGATGTTCAGATGCCAAGCGGGGCTGAGAAGTGCATTCCAGAAACAAACATCCCCCTTTCCCAGTCCAGACAGTGAGAAAGCATAGAGGGACAAAACGAAACATGAAATGAAGGAAGAGACAGAGGATCCCGCTTTTTCAGGCCACCCTCTTTGAGATACAACCAGTGTTCATTTCAACATCAGAAACTTAAAAAAAAGTAAAAAATTACTTGTTAGTTTTAGTCATATATTTTGTTGTAATCAATGAAAATAGCCAATCAATAGATTTGGTAAACAAAATATTCAAGTGTAATTTGACTAAACTATACTGTTAAAAAAAATATCACAAAATACTGAATAAATGCTACAGAAAAAGACTGTATTTCACAAAACATGAAAGAACAGTAACATTTAGAGTGGAAAAGAAAAACAAGAAAAAAAAACAAAAGCTGTGAAATTATCAAATTATTGTATTACAATAGAAAAGACTTATCTAGACAGTTACAAACAAAAAAAATGCATAATGGTACAAATGAGAAAAAAAAGAGTATAATGGCATAACAGAATAACAGTGCTACCGTATATTTGACAGCAAAGTAAAATGTTCACTTATTGTATTATTTTGGACATGTTTGAAGCAAAATGAAACTGAAAATTTGAAAAATTAAAGAACATTAAATAATTTAGTTCCAATTATTTTATACAATAATAATTTTATAAGTTATAAAAATAATCCTTTTTTTAAGCATTCAGTTAGATAATTTTAATATGTTGGAGCTTTAGGAAGTGCACTGCAATTTGGTAACTGAGGTAAATATAAGAACCCAATGTGAACATCATTTAAGTGCTTGCGCTGCTTTTGGAACAGACAACGCTACAACCATCACTACCACTGCTTTCACCGTGATACCTTCACGATATGACAACAGTGGCAAGCTTGATTTTCCATATGAAATACAGAACATTACAAGCGCTACCAGTCCCAATGGCTCAGCACAGATACCACCAAATAATTTCTCTCTCTCAAATAAAGTCAATCTATAAGCAGTTATCTATTTTTTATCAGTCACTCTGCTCTCGAAAATATTAGTACTGCCATGCTCACACCTTGACACAGGCCTGAATGACGACCCATGAGCATCCTAAAATATCTTTCATTTCCTAACCTCATGGCAGGGAGGTGACACATGAGACAGCAGGGTTAAAAATAACCTCCCTCTCTCCCGATCTCCATGACCTTTCACTCGCTGCTCTGTTTACAGCTCGGAGCATCGGCGGAAACCTCAACACGTAGCTTTATTTCACAGGAGACTCCTCGAACCAAAACACACCCACAACCGGAGATGCTGTCATAGCCTACGGTTTCTCACGGGGCGGTGAAATGAACCCAGTGCCTGGTGTCACATTTGGATTTCATAAAGAACATGCATTAAGTCAACCATTCTTCCAGATGTGGATAACTTTAAGATACAACAAATACAAACATGTCCTTTGTGAGATCATTTGGGGATTAAAAATCATAATATTAATCATGTTTCTATAGATCATTATGTTTTCCAGAACCGCTACATCGCTGAAAGCCAGGAGCTCCCAATGCGATCGGGACCCTTGTTTCATCAATCAATGTGCTTTGCCATAAAAGCATGCTTTTGAGGGACATAGAGACGTGAAAGCCATTTGTTTTCTTTGTTAACAACAAGCGGAAGACTTGAATTAATAACCCAAGTCTGTGGATAATACTCTGGAGGTGGTCTGCTCTCATGCAAGAAGTCTGAGTCACACGTTTTAACGAGTCATTGCTCTCGGACTTGGGAGAGAATGAGAAACACACCAGTATAACTGCCCCGGTGCAGCTGCACCAGGCATCACAATCCATGACATTACAACATAGACAAATCACTCTTTCCTTCATGCTCTTTTTCCTCCTTTCTTTCAAGAACGTTTGCTGATTTAATACGGAGGACGAAATTCTTTCATTCAAACGGCAGCATCAGTAATGAAATCTGGCAATAGAAACAGCACTGTATGAGTTGCAGGACACTTGTAAAATAACTAGAAGTCTAAAGTTTGTACAAAAGCCTCGATGCTGGCTTTTAAAAGTGCAGTATATATTTTTTTTTAAATAAATTTGGCCCTTGTGACTCTAAACTTTACTCCATTTATCAATGCTTTTCTTGAACTGAGCTGTAGATTTTTGAAATCGGTCACTAGGGTGAACAATCTGGTTGCTAGGGTGTTATATACCAATTCCTATGTTCCTAGCACTTTCTGAGACTGAAATATAGATCTAGTGATTTGTTTTCCAGTTTGAAAATTTTGGTTGGCATGTCACTATTTGTAAAATAAACCAACCCCCATGTCGCTATGATTTTCTAAAACTGACAGTGTGTGGTTACTATAAGGGGAAGTCAGTGTCACCAAAAGTTATATAAGACAAGCCCCTATTTCTCTATCATTTACCAAAGGTGAGATTTCAGAAATTTTGGTTGCTAGGGTAAACAGTTTGATTGCTAGGGAGCTGTCAGTGATGCCATAAAAATTAAGTTTTTCTTGAAGATATTTTCCGAATTATGGCCATTAAAAGTCAATGACAACTCCTTCTAGAGGATGGGGTTCAAACACTTTTGCACAGTTTTTGGTATGCTTTTGCACAGACTGGTAACTTCCAGAAGCAGGGTCAGTTTGAAGTTTCTACGAGGGTCTGAGTTTGTGTTAAAGTTTGACCCCCATTTTAAGTCAATGGAACATTTCCCAGCATTGCTTAAGTGGTACCAGTCAGAAAAGATATAGCAACCAGAGTCAGACCAGTTTGGAAAATGTTGAGACCAGGGGGAAATATGATTTTTTTTTGTTCAAAGCAAAAGACGAATAACAATCTGTGAACCAACACAATAATGCATCACAAAGGTAAGTAAACGATGTGAGTTTCTTGTAATCGGTAAAGTAGAAGTAAAGATTACAGCAGAGTTCATAGATTGAAAAATAAAAACAAAGGCTCTGGAGCCCTGCTGCTATTTCCCTCAACACAATCCAGGCATTCAAAGGCATTCCTGGTGCATGATGGGGGAAATCTCACCCACTTTGAGTTATAAGTGCATGCAACATGCCTCACTAAGACACGAACAATGTCCTCATTCACTTGCTTCACCCCATGCGGCACATGCAGAACAGCATGCTGGGAAAGGGAGAGATTGCAACCTCACAGCATATGTGCTCAGGCTTTGAAGAACAGTATATATAAAAACTTGACTCTCATAATGACCATCTGCAAAAACAATATAAGGCACAATATTTTTACTGCAAGAGCAACGAACCACTCAACGGTGCACAGTGAAGTCCAATTGTAACCATTGCACAATTTATAGGAAATGGTCACATGTGAACTTTTATAATTGGCCACCTCTTTATTCATTTTTTTTTACATCATACACCATGACCCGGCAAGTACTGTGCAAACGTTTTAGTCAGGTTAGCAAAAAAAAATGCTGTAAAAGAAGATTATGGGAGTATAGTCTGGTGTATAATTAACTATTATTTAAACCAAACAGGTGCTAATGATCATTAATGTCACATTTCAAACCTGTTATGAACTGACACAAAAATGGCTGTGTAGGAGGTTTAAAACCAAACTCTAGCGAAGTTTAGATAGACCGTTTCTTGTCATGGCAAGAAACTGGACAAAGAACAACAAAGACAACAAAGAAACTGGAAATGTTGAGGATGATAGATGCAGTGACTGGCCAAGAAACACAT
Organism: Danionella cerebrum; assembly: GCA_007224835.1. Lineage (NCBI taxonomy): Eukaryota > Metazoa > Chordata > Actinopteri > Cypriniformes > Danionidae > Danionella > Danionella cerebrum. The sequence continues at coordinate 147,611 of SRMA01026124.1, forward strand.
GATTAGCAGCTGATTTCCTATTGTGCTGAACTGGCAGAAACCGGAGGGACCCAGGTAAATCCATCTACTGCCTGAAGTAGTCTGGCCAGAAGTGTCTTCATGGAGGAGTTGCAGATAAAAAGCTAAACCTCTAACATGGGAACACGTGACTCGGCTGCTCTTGACTGACAAGTCTACATTTGAAATGTTTGGCTGTAGCATGAGGTAAGCTGTTCATCGAAGGCCTGGAGAGTGGTACAATAATGAGCAAAAGTGAAGCATGGTGGAGGTTCCTTGAAGGTTTGGGGCTGCATTTCTATAAATTCATTTTGAGATTTGGTCAGGATTATTGGGGTTCTCAATACTGAGAAGTACAGGTAGTAGGTTGAAGGGAGGTGTATGATTGACCCCAAATGTATTCCACAGCAAGACAATAACCCGAAACATAGAGACAAAGTTTTTTTTCGGCATAAAGAAGAACTAGAAGTACTGGAAGAAGTGGCATGGCCCCACAGAGCCCTGATGAAGAGACAGAAGAACGTGAGAACGTCAACATCCACTGAAGATCAATGATTTGTTCTCAAAGATGATTGAAAACGGTGTGGCAGTGTTCCTAGATTAATTGCTATTGTTTTGAAGGTAAAGGGTGGTCAAACCAAATATTGATTTCTATTTTTGTTTATTTATTGCATTTCATTTGTTCTTGATGAAAATAAATGATCAACACCATTTTGAAAGAACTTTTGTTTACAGCCTTTTTCACATCTGCCTAAAAACGAATGCACTGTATATAGGAAGGTATACATCCATACATTTTTCGTGGTGTCTATAATTGTATTCTATTATAGTCAGATTTCAGAAAGACTTATGACTCATTCCCTTTCTGCACAGAAAAAAAAATCACATTTTCTCAAAAAGTTCAGCCAGAACATATGACTGTGTTTTCTGAGAAAATGGATCATGCAATGGATAAAGAATAAAATTAGTCGCTCCATTCAGCACCTGGATAGCAAACTGAAAGTGAACGTTTGTGTGCTTTTTATATAAAAAAAATGTCCAAAGTGAAATTAAACTTAAGATAAACTTGACAGAAATGCAAGAACGCATGTTAATCCATTTAACCTATCGAAAATTACAAGCAAAGACTGTTGCAGGGGCATTTGAGGATATCGGTCAAACATTTACCTGCCTTTGAAACAACGTGATGTCGACACAAAACTAACCCAGTTCCACATCCTGACTACACAAGAGATCAACTTTTTGTGCATGCAAGGCGTGTGGAAGGAAAATCTGAAATGAGATCACTTACAGTGGTGCGTTCCATTGTTTGGCTGCACTGACAGGAGGTAGCACTGACAGCTCCGAGTGTTAGCATGCGCTGAGATGCTCCCGGGTGACTCTGGGATTGAGATGCATGTTGTGTTGCAGCACCAGCAACACTTCTCGGGTGAGTTTTCAGGGACGACAGCGCAGGCCTCCTAAGAGAGTAACGTCTCTCTGTGTGTGTGGATTAAACTCCACCTCTGTCACACTAACACACGCTCCTCCGACTTCATTGACTGTAAGCCTCAGCCATACTTCCTTTCCTGTAACAAACAGTGAATGTCTTATTTTCATGCATCATTACATATTTGCCTGTGAAAATCATAGAGTTTCGCACCTTTTTTTAAAGGTGTTGTTGCAACAAATTTAGATTTAATGCATTTCTTTACAAAAAAAAAATCTATATTACTTCTCACATAACAATACGATCATCTTCAAGCAGTCTCTAAAGAAACCTTTACTATGAACATCCAAGTATAGGGTAACACTCATCAAGATACAGGATTAACAGGTAATGACTTTTTAAGATTTAAGATACCACTTTTGATTTCTGTCCTTGGTTGCAGAATAGATTTTTACCAATAAAATGACTGAGTGTTACTTTGTTTGTGAAAGAAATTCACATTTAAAATAGTAAATTATAGATTTATAATATTAGAATAAATCATTTTTGAAAAAAAAGTGACAATTTAAGTGTAGATTTACTAACGTTAAATTAAAAAAACTACATTCTACACAATAAATTCTGCTTTTTTTAGTAAACAACATTGTTATTATATTTATTAGATTTTTTCCAAAGTACCAGACATTCTTTACAAAAAAAATATATTAATAATGCATAAAAAAGATATTTAATTAAATATTTTAACTAATATGTCATCTTGGCCCGGTTTAACGTTACTCTCTGTTTTTTTAGTTTTTGATTGCTGAGGACCGGATCCATCACAATCATTGTGGAGATGATAAAAAACACTTTAAACATTGTTTATGATAACGGAGCCACTATGGAGCGATCCAATGGAAAAACAAGAGAGCCACAATGAACCGAACCGTTCCAAATCTTGTTGTGAAATAGCCCTGTAAGTTTATTTATTCTAATGTATTAATTCTACTCCGTCTTATTGGTTTTATCTTTTGCTGTAGTAGGACTAGAGGATCTGTACAGCACTTTGGTCAATTGTATTTGTTTTAAAATGTGTTAAAATTGATTATAGAATATGATTGTTCACATAATGCTGAATAGAACTATTGCTGCCAGACATTTAAAGAAGTAACACCATGAAACATATAATTTTTGTTTGTTTTTATATCATTTATGTATCGTTTTCATCACGTATGAATCATGATTTATCGTGCCACAATATATTTTTAACCCATTGCTGAAATACTGAAACTTCTTAAAATGCATTTTTCTTTCTAGAATATTTTTATACATGTACACTCACTGCTTAATTGATATGCAAAAACTGCTAATTATAAAAATGTTATTTTACACAAAAATAACATTTAACCAACCTTTTGAATATTACAAACATGAATCAAGAAAGTTTCTTTTTCCAGAACAAGCTCAATGGAAACACTTGAAAATACCATATGTGCCAGATGACAGTTTGGAATGTTACATCATTCCCTCATTTTTGGCTTGCTCATTTTCCATTTTTCTTAAAGATCTGACTGCAGAATGCTGTTACTTTTGACTGAGAAGAAGTGTATTTCTGCAATTTCACCATTTCTATTAACATCAATTTGTTTTGCTGTCTCAAACAAATGACCATTCAAACAAATGACCATTATGTAACTTAATGTTAATCTTTTTTTAAACACTTTTGCAGGATTTGGTGGTCAAACTAATGAAAATAATGAAAGATTTCAAAGATTAACACCTTACAGATAAAAAGAAATGTAAAGACGTTACACTTTAAAACTTTTTAATTGTTTTTTTAGCCCACTTTTGGTCCGACTTATAGTTTTGTTGTTGCTTTCTCACCTGCCCAAAAGAACTGAACCAAAAGGGAAAATAAATTCTTATTCATTTGATTTAAATAAACAGCTGTGAATACGACCTTAGTTCAACTTTGGGACATCATATCTAAAGTGACTGAAAAGCATAACCCCATCATAAAGCCACAATGTTGAGCGAACACAACAATGAAGACCGTTGAAGAAGTCTTTTTTTTCACGTTGTTACCGTCTTGTAAATAAACAACCGTTACTTTCAGCAAATTATCCATATAATTGTTGGCTTGCTATTACTGAGCTATTTATTTGTACAGTTTATGTCTCACACTACACATTGACACATTAAGTTCTTACCAATTAGAGAAAAGTATCAACCTGGACTGACATAGTCTGCATTTAGAACCTCATTCAAATGGTTATGCAAAAAACTACCATTAAAGAGTACGGAAAGCCCCCCAAAAATAGATGTCTGGCAAACACAGCAAAAGTGCGCCACTGGTGATGCTTTTCAATCGGTGTGAGAGCAAATTCAGCACCCATAGGATCAAATATGTTCAGCTTCATACAAACAATTACAGGCTGCACCACTGCAGTGAGTTTTCGAAGACACTCATAATAGGAAAGGCTGGTTCTTGCACTCATTGACCCCTGTCACTTCAACCGCATGACTTTAAGCTAAGGTCAGAGTTATTGACTGATGGAACATAAATCTGTTGGTATCTAAAGGTGGGTGGACTCTCAGCATGTCTCTCAGTTTCTGATAAATCCAGCAGCATGGAGGGAGGGAGATCCTTAACGGATCAATGTATTCTTACCAGCAGCTAGTGCACAAACATATTCACGTCTTTGAGGTCTGTGGTCATAACCATTGCACTGTCAGGTGAAGAAACTTTGAAAGAAGAAATCTTTGGTCGTGAATGCACACATATATGAGCGCCCGCGGTAAGCTTACCACCTCAGGCAAGCAAGAGCAGAATTCCTTATGTCAGTCAACTTTGTTTCCCACAGCAACATTATGTAAACAAGTGTGAATTTTTATCATATTTCCTAATTAATGACGATGCATAGTCTGGGTGTGCAGGACATTAGTTGGCCAAATATTATGATTGTCCACGGAGCAGAAGTTCCATTTTTTCCTCAGTTTTCATTATATACAGTAAGCCTGTTTTTATTCTTGTTTTTACTCAATTTGTATACTTAATTTTACTTAAATGCACACACAGAGAGAAATTTAACCCAAAACCCATTTGAATGTAATGAGTAAATTGCAGTTCATGCAAGATTTAGAGGCTTTTTTGCGCAGAGAAGGTGAAGAACCTCATCAACTACCCCAAGAGACTTCAGGCTGTCATCAAAAAAATTGTGGAAAACAAAGTATTAAGAGACAGGGTATGTACACCTTTGATCAGGGTCATTTGGAAAGTTTCTTTTGTCATGATTTAAAGAT
>SRMA01026124.1:152338-162860 GCA_007224835.1 Danionella cerebrum
CTGAAGGTTGTGAGGAGAAGAGGAGTCTCTTTGGAGGTCCTGCTCTGCCTGGAAGCACTGGACAAATATATTAAAGGGTTTCTCTAGAGCCCAGCTGATGGTTTCATTAAAGCCTTGTTTCGAACTCTCGTGATTTCCATGATTCATGTTATGTTCTTGTTTTCAAATAAAAATGGAGTCAACCTTCAAATAAAATCCATGTCACGAAGCTTCTTTCTCATGACACAGCACCAGTCCAATCACGCATATTATATTATATTATATACGGTATATTATAATTACTTCCAAGCAAGATAGTTTTATTTAGTCTTATTATTAAATCAACGAACTCCTCCTAGAGATTTTATCTGCTCACTTTCAAACTCCAGAAATCTTCTCTTAAGGTATGTGGGATGTTAAATTGCGAAGCTTTTATTACTTTGATAAACGATGTACGTACACCAGTCATCGAAATTTGACGTTTCGCCATAAACAGGAAGTTATTATAACTCAGCCATACAATGTCTGATCGATCCCAAATGTACCAAGTATACTAAAAGTCCCTGTCTAACACATCTACAACATTAATCATCGGTTATAGCGCCACCAAGTGATCACAGGTGGAACAGCATTTTTACCAATTTTGACAGGTTCCCAGAATATTGGCCAAAACAGTCCCAAAAAATATTTCAACTCATAAATATTTAGACTCGTTAGCACCACCTGGGGGTCATGACGTTTTGAGAAGGGATTTTTTACTTGAGTTGCCTGTGTCATTAGGTAATTTGAACAGTTCTCGCTTGAATACGTCTTCTAACTAAGGATCGGTCGTAGAGCACATTGTAACGAATTGGCCACCGAGAGGCGATGGCGACGTAGGTGCTCGAGCCCTTGATCGCTGCTTGCAGCTTTAATTATTTTTTTTTTTCTTCTAACGTGTTTTTGCGGGCACTTTTTGAGGGCCTAAACATGCGTGAAAAGTCACCGAATTTTGCACACACATCAGAACCTGCGAAAATTTACGTCTAATTGTGTTTCGAAAAGCGGGTGTGGTAAAATGACTCTAGAGCGCCACCTAACGCGTTGTAGCTTATGATGCGCTATGAGTTTGTCGTAGGCGAATGAAATTCGCCACGCATGTGTAGGGTACTAAAACTTAAATATAAGTAAATGGGATCTCATTTCCAAAATCGACAGGAAGTCAGCTATTTCCCAAAACCTCTAAAAATAGCCATTTTTGCTCACGTCGTACTTTAACGAACTCCTCCTAGAGATTTCATCTGTTCGTCTCAAAACTCGTTCAGCACTATCTTAAGGCATATGGGATGTTAAATTGCGAAGCTTTTTTGACTTCGATAAACTATGTGCGCACAGCGGTCATCCAAAGTCGAAATTTTGTCGTAAACAGGAAGTTGTTATAACTCGGCCAAGCAATGTCCGATCCAGTTCAAATTCGCCATGTAAGTTAAGAGTGAATATCTTAACAAATGCAAATAGCAATATACAGTGTCAGTTATAGCGCCACCTAGTGGCAACATGTAATATACCCCTTTCTGTTGTTTTATACTTGTATTTCAGGCTGTATTGCGAGTACATGTTTGAAAATCAGTACACTTATGTAAAGGATCAGGACCAACAAAAAAGTCAACAGGATTCAGTTTCCAAAACCGACAGGAAGTCGGTTATTTTTTACTATTGTATGAAATTGAGCACAGTTTCAGGTTTTGTACTTTAACGAACTCCTCCTAGAGGATTCATCTGTTCATCTTCAAAGTTGTTCAGTATTCTCTCAAGGCATATGGGATGTTAAATTGCGAAGCTTTTTTGACTTCATTTTACGATGCGCGGATGGCAGTCCTCGAAAGTTGGACTTTTTCTTTGAACAGGAAGTGGTTAATAACTCAGCAATGCAATGTCTGATCAGGTTAAAATTCGTCATGCGTGTTAAGAGTCCATGTCTGAAGGATTTCATAGAGCGCAATACAGTGTCAGTTATGGCGCTACCTAATGGCAGCATGCAATATAGCAATTTCTGCTGTTTTTTACTGCTATTCCAGACTGTGTTTAAAGGACATCCTTGAAAATTGCCACACTTATGTTGCAGATCAAGACAAACAAAAAAGTCAATTGGAGCGATTTCCCAAAACCAACAGTAAGTTAATTGTTTTGCAAAAAACCCTTAAAATGGCACTTTTCATGTCTCATACTTCAACGAACTCCTCCTAGAGATTTTATCTGCTCACCTTCAAAGTTGTTTAGTATTTTCGCAAGGCATATGGGATGTTAAATTGCGAAGATTTTTTGACTTCATTTTACGATGCGCGAATGGCAGTCCTCGAAAGTCAAACTTTTTATATGAACAGGAAGTGGTTAATAACTCAACAATGCAATTTCTGATCGGGTTAAAATTTGTCAAGCGTGTTAAGAGTCCACGTCTGAAGGATTTCATAGAGAGAAATACAGTGTCAGTTATAGCGCCACCTAATGGCAGCATGCAATATAGCATTTTCTTCTGTTTTTTATTGCTATTTCAGACTGTGTTTAAAGGACATGCTTGAAAATTGCCACACTTATGTTACAGATCAAGACAAACAAAAAAAGTCAATTGCAGCGATTTTCCAAAATCAAAAGGAAGTTAATTATTTTGCAAAAAACCCTTAAAATGGCTGTAGGGTTCTGTGGCTTTAAGGCATGGTTGCCAGGGTAGCGGTTTTCCCGCACAATTGGGCTATTTTAGAAAAGGAGTTGCGGGAAAAATACGGAGTTGCGGGTTGCGGTTTTTTGGGCTACATTTATAATGTACCGCGGCCGCAAAAAAAATAAATAATAATAATAAATAATAATTGTGGACAAAGATAAAAGGGAACCTTTTATTAGTGGGTGTTGATCCTCGGGAATGAATACTTGGCAACAAACGCTGCTTCTTGCGAGACGCAAATAGGCGCGCGCGCCACATGTGCTTTTGACATAACCAATCCAGCATCATCATCATCACGTCACTCCTTGAGAGCGTTGTAGTCAGAAGCGTCGGTTCGGTTGTCTGTGGATGAACAAGTACAAGTAGGCACTTCTGACTAGGGTCAAAAAAAAAATTCAGAGAGCACATGTTCTTATTTGACCTTTATTGTATGAGATTGTGTATTAAAAAAAGCACAATGTGTGATATTAAGAATTTGGGTTAGACAAAAGGCCAATACTTTAAACTTAAACTTATATAAATTTTTTAAGGCCCTTTGTGGGAATCCAGCCGTTGTCTAATCTGATCGGACACTGAAAAATTGGGCTAGTTTTCATTCCATTTGGGCGGATTTTGAGTTGTCATTGGGCTGGAAATATTTCTGGGACCTGGCAACCCTGCTTTGAGGGGAAACCCCGCAGGGGCCAGGGAATACTGTGGCTTTAAGAGAGCACAAAACAAAAACTTGGTCATGAATTATACTCCGGACATGTTGTTGTTTATTTGCATGGCGTTAGAGCTGTAGTGAACGGATATGAAATTGAATTAGATTTTTAGAGGAGTTTTCGCTGAGCACAACGGTATGTGATATGTGTAGGGTCATTCTCAGGGTTAGTGAACTATGAGCGGAAATGTAATGCACAAGGGGGCAAGTCCCCGGTACCTGGGACTCTCGGGCTTAAAGGTACGTTCACATCGAACGCGGTTCGCGCGGAAATAAAGCGCAACTCGCGAGTGAATGCACGCGTGTTTACTTTGTGTTTGATCGGCAGAGCCGCTGAATGCACGCAAGATATTCAGGTGTTGACTGGAATGCGCGGATTTGTGGGAGAAGCTACAGAGGCGCAGCATTGGTTTGGAAAATGGCGGACGGGATTGTTAAGTTTCTATCTGCACCACCAAGCTTTAAATTGCTCCACAACATCAAAAACGTGTTCAGGGCTGTGGCTAGGAGCTTAGAATCCTACAAAGAGGAACCCTGCTCGGCGTGGTTCACCTACATTTCCACAGGAGCTTCAGTTTGGACCGCAGTCGCGTTCAGCGGGAGCTTCGACTGATCCAACCCCAGCTCCTGACCTGTTGTACGGGCAGCTCCAGCAGGAAACCCGCGTCTGTCTCTGGTCAGCATCCATGATAAATTCTCTGTAAATAATGACCAAGAACCTCCTAACCTAACGAACGGACGGGACTTTAATAAAAAGATAAATAACTTTCGTTTTTAACAATTAAAGCAACATGTTAAAAATGCTGTAATCATATAATGTAATTACTGTATTTGTTTAATTTAGAAATTTCAGATTTATACAGTATTTCTAAGTAATCTTAAATTAACTATAGATTAACTTGGTTCTAGTGAAGCAATAAACTGTGGTTTGCTTTAGTTTTTATTACAGTATACTCATATATTAAAGTAAAACATAACTTATAGTTGTACTTGTGGTGAATATATATTCCACAGCAACATCAGAATTACCAAAAAATGTTAACCTTAAAATACTTCACTGTAGTACAGTTAAAACACTGCTGTTATGTGTAAATGTCAGGGTTTTTTAATTGCTAGAGTTTGAATAATAAAACTTGTTAAACAGTGGATTGAATGTAATACTGATGGTGAAACAAGTAAATCAGAGCAAATGCTAAATACAGGTAAAGTTAGAAAGTTTAAACAGTAATAATGTTGAAGACACCAGTGTAGTACAAACACATTTGCTGTCGTGGATCTGCAATCAGTTCTGCAACTAAATGTTTGTCTTCTCTCCTTTGAGATTGACGGTGGAGACTCCAACCTGGTCATCATCATCATCAGCAGCAGCAGCTTCATTGCTGGTATTTCCTGAGATTCCAAGATTGTCTCGGATACTGGGACTGTTGTAGCATGGAACTGTTTGGTGGAGGTGTTCATGGCTGTGCACTTCACTGATGAACGAAGGTCCATTACTGAAGGTTGTGAGAATAGGAGTCTCTTTGGAGGTCCTGCTCTGCCTGGAAGCACTGGACGAATATATTAAAGGGTTTCTCTAGAGCCCAGCTGATGGTTTCATTAAAGCCTTGTTTCGAACTCTCGTGATTTCCATGATTCATGAAATGTTCTTGTTTTCAAATAAAAAATGGAGTCAACCTTCAAATAAAATCCATGTCACAAAGCTTCTTTCTCATGACACAGCACCAGTCCAATCACGCATATTATATTATATTATATATATTATAATTACTTCCAAGCAAGATAGTTTTATTTAGTCTTATTATTAAATCAACAAACTCCTCCTAGAGATTTTATCTGCTCACTTTCAAACTCCAGAAATCTTCTCTTAAGGTATGTGGGATGTTAAATTCCGAAGCTTTTATTACTTTGATAAACGATGTACGTACACCAGTCATCGAAATTTGACGTTTCGCCATAAACAGGAAGTTATTATAACTCAGCCATACAATGTCTGATCGATCCCAAATGTACCAAGTATACTAAAAGTCCCTGTCTAACACATCTACAACATTAATCATCGGTTATAGCGCCACCAAGTGATCACAGGTGGAACAGCATTTTTTACCAATTTTGACAGGTTCCCAGAATATTGGCCAAAACAGTCCCAAAAAATATTTCAACTCATAAATATTTAGACTCGTTAGCACCACCTGGGGGTCATGACGCTTTGAGAAGGGATTTTTTTACTTGAGTTGCCTGTGTCATTAGGTAATTTGAACAGTTCTCGCTTGAATACGTATTCTAACTAAGGATCGGTCGTAGAGCGCATTGTAACCAATTGGCCACCCGAGGCGATGGCGACGTAGGTGCTCGAGCCCTTGATCGCTGCTTGCAGCTTTAATTATTCTTATTATTATTATTATTATTAGGGCTCGAGCACCGAAGGAGCTCGGGCCCAACGGGCTCGAGCACCGGAGGTGCAAGAACCCTATTGTTTCTGTTAGGATTATTATTATTATTATTTTTTTTTTTCTTCTAACGTGTTTTTGCGGGCACTTTTGAGGGCCTAAACATGCGTAAAAAGTCACCAAATTTTGCACACACATCAGAACCGGTGAAAATTTACGTCTAATTGTGTTTCGAAAAGCGGGTGTGGTAAAATGACTCTAGAGCGCCACCTAACGCGTTGTAGCTTATGATGCGCTATGAGTTTGTCGTAGGCGAATGAAATTCGCCACGCAAGTGTAGGGTACTAAAACTTAAATATAAGTAATGGGATCTCATTTCCAAAATCGACAGGAAGTCAGCTATTTCCCAAAAACCTCTAAAAATGGCCATTTTTGCTCACGTCGTACTTTAACGAACTCCTCCTAGAGATTTCATCTGTTCGTCTCAAAACTCGTTCAGCACTATCTAAAGGCATATGGGATGTTAAATTGCGAAGCTTTTTTGACTTCGATAAACTATGTGCGCACAGCGGTCATCCAAAGTCGAAATTTTGTCGTAAGCAGGAAGTTGTTATAACTCGGCCAAGCAATGTCCGATCCAGTTCAAATTCGCCATGTAGGTTAAGAGTGAATATCTTAACAAATGCAAATAGCGATATACAGTGTCAGTTATGGCGCCACCTAGTGGCAACATGTAATAGACCATTTTCTGTTGTTTTATACTTGTATTTCAGGCTGTATTGCGGGTACATGTTTGAAAATCAGTACACTTATGTAAGGGATCAGGACCAACAAAAAAGTCAATAGGATTCAGTTTCCAAAACCGACAGGAAGTCGGTTATTTTTTACTATTGTATGAAATTGAGCACAGTTTCAGGCTTTGTACTTTAACGAACTCCTCCTAGAGAATTCATCTGTTCATCTTCAAAGTTGTCCAGTATTCTCTCAAGGCATATGGGATGTTAAATTGCGAAGCTTTTTTGACTTCATTTTACGATGCGCGAATGGCAGTCCTCGAAAGTCAAACTTTTTTATGAACAGGAATTGGTTAATAACTCAGCAATGCAATGTCTGATCATGTTAAAATTCGTCATGCGTGTTAAGAGTCCATGTCTGAAGGATTTCATAGAGCGCAATACAGTGTCAGTTATAGCGCTACCTAATGGCGGCATGCAATATAGCAATTTCTGCTGTTTTTTACTGCTATTTCAGACTGTGTTTAAAGGACATCCTTGAAAATTGCCACACTTATGTTGCAGATCAAGACAAACAAAAAAGTCAATTGCATCGATTTTCCAAAATCAACAGGAAGTTAAATATTTTGCAAAAAACCCTTAAAATGGCACTTTTCCATGTCTCATACTTTAACAAACTCCTCCTAGAGAATTCATCTGTTCATCTCCAAAGTTGTTCAGTATTTTCGCAAGGCATATGGGATGTTAAATTGCGAAGATTTTTTGACTTCATTTTACGATGCGCGAATGGCAGTCCTCGAAAGTTTGACTTTTTCTTTGAACAGGAAGTGGTTAATAACTCAGCAATGCAATGTCTGATCGGGTTAAAATTCGTCATGCGTGTTAAGAGTCCATGTCTGAAGGAGTTCATAGAGTGAAATACAGTGTCAGTTATAGCGCCACCTAATGGCAGCATGCAATATAGCATTTTCTGTTGTCTTTTACTGCTATTTCAGACTGTGTTTAAAGGACATGCTTGAAAATTGCCACACTTATGTTGCAGATCAAGACAAACAAAAAAGTCAATTGGAGCGAGTTTCTAAAATCAACAGGAAGTTATTTATTTAGCAAAAAACCCTTTAAATGGCACTTTTTCATGTCTCATACTTCAACGAACTCCTCCTAGAGATTTTATCTGCTCACCTTCAAACTCCAGAAATCTTCTCTTAAGGTATGTGGGATGTTATATTGCGAAGCTTTTATTACTTTAATAAACGATGTACGTACACCAGTCATTGAAATTTGACGTTTTGCCATAAACAGGAAGTTATTATAACTCAGCCATATAATGTCTGATCGATCCCAAATGTACCAACTATACTAAAAGTCCCTGTCTGAACACATCTACAACATTAATCATCGATTATAGCGCCACCAGGTGATCACAGGTGGAACAGCCTTTAAAACTGCATGTTTACCAATTTTGACAGGTTACCAGAATAATGGCCAAAACAGTCTCAAAAAATATTTCAACTCATAAATAATTAGACTCGTTTGCGCCGCCTGGGGGTCATGATGCTTTGAGATGGGATTTTTTTTGCTTGAGTTGCCTGTATCGTTTGGTTATTTGAACCGATCTCGCTTGAATACGTCTTCTAAGGATCAGTCGTAGAGCGCATTGTAAAGACTTGGCCACCGAGAGGCGATGGCGACGTAGGTGCTCGAGCCCTTGATCGCTGCTTGCAGCTTTAATTTTTGTTTGTTTTTATATCATTTATGTATCGTTTTCATCACGTATGAATCATGATTTATCGTGCCACAATATATTTTTAACCCATTGCTGAAATACTGAAACTTCTTAAAATGCATTTTTCTATAATGCATTTTTTATACATGTACACTCACTGCTTAATTGATATGCAAAAACTGCTAATTATAAAAATGTTATTTTACACAAAAATAACATTTAACCAACCTTTTGAATATTACAAACATGAATCAAGAAAGTTTCTTTTTCCAGAACAAGCTCAATGGAAACACTTGAAAATACCATATGTGCCAGATGACAGTTTGGAATGTTACATCATTCCCTCATTTTTGGCTTGCTCATTTTCCATTTTTCTTAAAGATCTGACTGCAGAATGCTGTTACTTTTGACTGAGAAGAAGTGTATTTCTGCAATTTCACCATTTCTATTAACATCAATTTGTTTTGCTGTCTCAAACAAATGACCATTCAAACAAATGACCGTTCAAACAAATGACCATTATGTAACTTAATGTTAATCTTTTTTTAAACACTTTTGCAGGATTTGGTGGTCAAACTAATGAAAATAATGAAAGATTTCAAAGATTAACACCTTAAAGATAAAAAAAAATGTAAAGACGTTACACTTTAAAACTTTTTAATTGTTTTTTTAGCCCACTTTTGGTCCGACTTATAGTTTTGTTGTTGCTTTCTCACCTGCCCAAAAGAACTGAACCAAAAGGGAAAATAAATTCTTATTCATTTGATTTAAATAAACAGCTGTGAATACGACCTTAGTTCAACTTTGGGACATCATATCTAAAGTGACTGAAAAGCATAACCCCATCATAAAGCCACAATGTTGAGCGAACACAACAATGAAGACCGTTGAAGAAGTCTTTTTTTTCACGTTGTTACCGTCTTGTAAATAAACAACCGTTACTTTCAGCAAATTATCCGTATAATTGTTGGCTTGCTATTACTGAGCTATTTATTTGTACAGTTTATGTCCCACACTACACATTGACACATTAAGTCACGATTCAATCCGGCCAATCAACGAGTGGAGATTGTGTCACACTTTTCTAACCAATTAGAGAAAAGTATCAACCTGGACTGACATAGTCTGCATTTAGAACCTCATTCAAATGGTTATGCAAAAAATTACCATTAAAGAGTACGGAAAGCCCCCCAAAAATAGATGTCTGGCAAACACAGCAAAAGTGCGCCCTGGTGATGCTTTTCAATCGGTGTGAGAGCAAATTCAGCACCCATAGGATCAAATATGTTCAGCTTCATACAAACAATTACAGGCTGCACCACTGCAGTGAGTTTTCGAAGACACTCATAATAGGAAAGGCTGGTTCTTGCACTCATTGACCCCTGTCACTTCAACCGCATGACTTTAAGCTAAGGTCAGAGTTATTGACTGATGGAACATAAATCTGTTGGTATCTAAAGGTGGGTGGACTCTCAGCATGTCTCTCAGTTTCTGATAAATCCAGCAGCATGGAGGGAGGGAGATCCTTTACTGATCAATGCATTCTTACCAGCAGCTAGTGCACAAACATATTCACGTCTTTGAGGTCTGTGGTCATAACCATTGCACTGTCAGGTGAAGAAACTTTGAAAGAAGAAATCTTTGGTCGTGAATGCACACATATATGAGCGCCCGCGGTAAGCTTACCACCTCAGGCAAGCAAGAGCAGAATTCCTTATGTCAGTCAACTTTGTTTCCCACAGCAACATTATGTAAACAAGTGTGAATTTTTATCATATTTCCTAATTAATGACGATGCATAGTCTGGGTGTGCAGGACATTAGTTGGCCAAATATTATGATTGTCCACGGAGCAGAAGTTCCATTTTTTTCCTCAGTTTTCATTATATACAGTAAGTCTGTTTTTATTCTTGTTTTTACTCAATTTGTATACTTAATTTTACTTAAATGCACACACAGAGAGAAATTTAACCCAAAACCCATTTGAATGTAATGAGTAAATTGCAGTTCATGCAAGATTTAGAGGCTTTTTTGCGCAGAGAAGGTGAAGAACCTCATCAACTACCCCAAGAGACTTCAGGCTGTCATCAAAAAAATTGTGGAAAACAAAGTATTAAGAGACAGGGTATGTACACCTTTGATCAGGGTCATTTGGAAAGTTTCTTTTGTCATGATTTAAAGATAAAAAAAATGTAAATAGTGGGGAAGAGGTTTTGTATTATTCATATTTTCTGACAAAATGGGCCTATATATATATATATATATATATATATATATATATATATATATACTATAT
>SRMA01026124.1:162880-311753 GCA_007224835.1 Danionella cerebrum
ATATATATATATACACACACACACACACACACGCACACGCACACACACACACACACACACACACACAGACTGCCTGCATTTGGTGATCTTACGTTAATGATCTTTGGCGTAGAGCTCTTGGCGTGGAGATCTCGTGCAACAACAATCTCAATAAAACCAGAACAAAGAGAAGACATCAATTTCTGCAAAATCTGCTGCTAACTCTCTGCCATATGAGGTTTCTGGAAAACAGTGTTGATTTGGTAAAGACACGAGCGATTTACTGTACAAGCGAGACAGGAAGTGGTCGCACCAGCCCTGCTGCTCCACGCCCACCTCTCACGCCTCCCCCCTCAGCACCTGTGATAGTCTCACAGGATGCTGATACACACCTCCAGATGCACAAAACGAAATAACAAACTTGTTATTCATAGTTCAGTACCCACATATCGAATATTTACTTCAGAGAGCTTTCCACACATTTTAAACAAATGTGTTTTTATCTGGCTGCCAAATTAAGTCAAAGTTCAATAGTGATAAATTAAATAAACCTTATAAAAGTTTTTTAACTATCCCAGTTATTGAACTTAATTATTAAACAAGGTACTTGTTGAAATACATTCATTGTTAGATGTCTAATAGATCATAAAAACATTTATTTTTGTTATTTCACCCGCAGATTTACAGGATTATTACATGTGTTACAATTCAACTATCGATCAGCGGATCCCAGTTTACTAATTCGTAGTAGGTTACACAGCAAAACACTCAATGTCACAGAGATCTAACACATATATATATCCTTGTTGCAAATTTTTAGTCAGATTTGCAAAAAAGCAAATTTTAGTCAGATTGTAGAACATAAAGATGGAAAAAAAAGTTATTTTTTAGATACTCAACATTTTTGATTAATTAAAAAAATCTAAAAAATTAGACTTTACCAAACTTCAGCAAGAAGTGGAATTACGGTCAAAGATGACCGTACTTTTGACCGTAGATTGCTAGTCTCTCACACTTTTTTGTCACTGCAAATGTTCTTTTTTTAATTTAATTTCAACAAATTACCTCAACCAAATTACCTTTGAACTGTTTTTAAAATTAATAAAAGATGACATCATCTGTTGAGTGATGACAAGTTTGAATGAATAAACAGAGTCAAAAAGAACAATTTCATAACATCTACTAAACGTACATCAGTAAATCGTTTACTCGTTTGAAAGCTGAACAAGGAGAGGTCAATCCATCTATGGCACCTCTAAACAGCCCTCAGCTTGTTTGAGCTGACCTTAGATGAAAGATTATCATTTAATCATGATTATTCATGCACGCCTTCATCATCTGCAGATGTTTCCAGTACACTGCAGTGTAAAACAACCTCAACGCTCATACTGGTATTGCTTTTTTTGTTAATTTTTAAACAAGCTCCCCTCGAGTACACCTTCTCTGCTCACAGGACACCTTCCCGACTCTAGTTCCATTCTCTGTTACTTCAGGTCTCTCCAAAACAATGATCTCAGACAATCTGCTGATTGTTTTCAATAACTTCCACTCTTCTGGGCTTGTAAACTACTCCAATCCAGAGAAAAAACGAGGGAAATTGGGAGGAAATGACCTTGGCAGGAGGTTTAGTGTTTAGCATGATTGGGAAGGGTCATTCAGGCTGACTCTCCACATTGTTTTAAGACTTGTATTCGTGGATAGCCAGAAAAACTGAGAAAGGGGTCACAAATATTCACTATTTACTGATAAGGAATCTGACAATTATGTTGCTAAGTAACAGACTTCTTGCTTTTTTTTTATCTAAGCCACTTCAAATCCATTTCTCTGAAGACATGTGAAACGGAGGGTTTGACAACATAGCTGTGGTATGTTCACTTGGGATAAGCCTCAACAGAGCATCAATGACGCACTTATGAGTGAAGAAAAAACATCTAGACTTGTAAATGTCTAACGTCTGGTGGAACAGAATATCAGGCCTCGTCAATACGCCGTTGACGGTAAATATTGAGGAAATCCAGCCTTTAGAGAATTTGATTTAAAACCAGAATCTGTAAATCTGTATAATCACATTAATACGACCAAAGCAAATATGACACTTTTCAAAATGGCCATCTCACGACAAGAGGATAAGATGCTCTCAGTTTGATGTTTGTGTAGGCATGCAAAATTTATAGAAACACTAATTTTCCTTGGAGTGTTTGATTTGGATGTATTCAAAAATATGCAAGACATCATGGACCTTTACTAACATCACAACAGATGACAGAGATAAAACCGAACCAAAATAAAAATCCTTTATTAGCTTGTATCGCTAGAGACGTGTAGAAATTGGTTATATTTAGATTCATTGTGACTAAATTCAATCCTGGTCTCTCCTACAGAATTTCTTAGTCCGGTTGTAGCATTTTTTTCCGTTAGTGAAAGTGTCCTTATGTGTAACATGTATGTGATCATTGCATTTGCCTGAAGCTGTGCCTGGCCCACATACACTTGGAGTTGGTTTGCAGGCGGGTGAAGTCACTCTTGCCCTTGTATCATTTCTGGAAAGGGATAAACTTGGTAGAAACAGCTGACATGGATAGAGAAGCAAACCAATAAGCACTAGTGTGTTTTCATGTGTTGACAGATCGCCAGCACCTGACTTTCTTGTCCTTTTAATATGTTCCAATTGTGGCTGTCTTTAGTTTCCTCCTCAAAGACAGAACTAGCACAGGCACTGCCATAATAACCAGTAGTGAGCTGTGGATTGGTTGAATGGATTTGTTGTGTTCTGTTAAGAATAAGAGGGAAAAAAATGAAGAGGCTTTGAATAGGTGCCAATGTGGCGATAGTATTCAGCTGCAGCCACATCATGTGACCACTACTTCCTGAGCGTCTGAGTCTGTGTGAACATCCCCGCGAAAACAGTAATTTGTTTGGATATCTTTGTATAAAAATACAGTTAGGCTTTGTCAGCGTAAAGGCCTCACTGATTCAAATTGAGATTCTCAGCAGGGTCATCTTCTCTGGGTTGAGGACCATAATGATGCAATGGCACTCCCTGCCACAAGATGGCATTTGCGGTTTAACAGATGCACTGTGCACCACAAATACTTTTCTCACGCTGGTGTTCTGAAAGTATTTTGTTGACAAATTGTGTTTTGGAACCAAACATCATTCATTATGGTATCAAATGTCAGTTGGATTTAATTTAATTTCAAAGAATTTGACACCTTTTCTGGAATCATGATGATTTGGGACTATTTTCTGACTAACCGGAGTAAATGTGAAGTATTGAGACTTGAAAAACACTCGGGGAGCAACAAAACGCCACACGATTATTATGTACAGCATTATGGGTCATTTATCGACAAAATTAAAATATAAATAAATCTACTATGGTCTAACAAGCAGGTATAGCACTTCCTCTCTCAGAGTACCAGACTGACATGTTTACAATATACCCACTGTAAAGTTACACGAAAATCCAATAGAAACCCAAGAGATCCACACTGAATATCCCCTTAATTTCCGCCTCAACTACTTCTCCCTTTGTGAAGCGGTCAGATGGGTTGAAATCGTTGAAGACTACCTTTGAACATCAGTAATAAAATGTTGGTAAAACTCATTGAATGTTCAGTTAGTCAGAGGAGCATGATCTTTACAGAGAGCCTAACACCGGGATAAAGTGAAGTCTAGCAGCGGGAGACTGTAAGAATGAGCAAGTCAAATCCAACTGTGCCAAGAGCAGTGAAGTAACCAACCCAGCCCGAAAGATGGAAAAGCAGAGTGATACTGGTCTGCAGTCCCCCAGGCCTCTCCAGTTCCACTGCACATGTGACTCAGCAGCTGCGGGCATGAATATTCTGACAAGGATGATGGATCCAAAATTAGCCGCAGAACAAACATAATCTCCCCACACACCAACCATCTAGAGAAATCTCCATGAGAAAGTGGAAAGCTCTATACTTAAATCATTTAAGGCATTCACAACGCCTATTAATTGGAAATACTGGGACCATCAAAAATCCCGGAAGATCAGCAGTTTCTGAAATACACAGAGCAGCCTGTCTGGCACCAAGAACCGCGTTCAGTCACTTAAATCATCTTTTTTCCCCCGTCTGATGCTCGGTTGACTTTGAGCCGTACCCACATGCCTAAATGCATCGAGGTGCTGCCATGTGATTGGCTGATTAGAAATTTGCGTAAACAAGCATTTAACAGGTGTACCTAATAAAGTGGCCGGTGAGTAATTAGATTTAATTTGATTTTTACAGACACCTGTTCACTACAGAAACATGAAAACTCATATGGTAAACGTAAGCCAGTGTACTCAGAACTCCCATGAAGGAGCTTAAAAAGCAATGATCCAAAGGTGATGGTGTTAGTTCAGCATTCTGAGAGGAATTCTCTTTCAACCAGCTGATGGGGGTCAGGGATGCTGCTGAATGTTACAGAATTCCTGGTGTGGTTTTATGGGCTTCCATTGAGTCGAATGCTTCCACCATTCCACCCATAAACTTCCTCCTCGTTTGCGCATGATGTTTTTAACTGGAGCTCAATTCAGACCAGATGTGGACTGGTCTGTCAATCTTTTATATGATTTGTTTATTTGCACCTAAACACGATTCATGGGACTTGAATGAGAGGATGGGAAAGAGGAAAAGTGATATATTATCTGAATGAGGCAACAAAGAACAAAACAGTTGAAACTGGGTTTGGATCACTACGTCAGCCATGAGATTTGCCTTGGCACAAAATCTGATGAGGGTAAGTGGATATATTCCCTCCTCTACCATTACAGCAGATATTCTGCCTAAATTGAGAATGGTGATCTCAATCGGTCACTGCCACCTAAAATGCCACATGAGAAAAGGTAAAAGCCCAGAGTGAACTCAGAAGGCCCCGTTCAATTGTCTCTACTCTTTCTTTTTCCCCCTTTTTCTGTTCCTGGAACTCGGTCAAACATGCCTTAGTGCTGACGTGGGATGGCTATGGGAACATGTTTTCATACCCAAGGCTTTTGCTCTCGGTGAGGAGCTTTACTAGTGGGCTTATTCACACTAAATACAGTGAGGAATTGCACAGCTATGTAAACTGTACTAGATTACTTCTACTCGAGTAAGCAAAATATTCAAATATTTTAAATGCATATAATCTGCTAATTGGAATGAACATGATGGAAAAATGTGTTTCCTGTCTTAACCTTCAATAGTCAACCTCAATAAAATGTTCTTCATGGCTGTGGTTCTGAATATTCACCTTGACGACACCTGGATTGCTTATGTTGATATTCTAAAGATAGAAAATGACTGATAAAATTTGAACTGGAATACAACAAACAAGTGCATTTTAATAATGACAATCCAGGAGGAGTCGGGACGTTAATTTGTTGGACTCAATCTTTAACTGGCTCATGCTGGCTATTTTTAGCTCCTGTAAGCTTCTGTCCAGTTAAAGACTTCAAAGGCACCCCACCTCCACCCCTTAGTCACATGGGGGGGTCTCTGGGCTCAGGTCACTTCCTGGTTACTAAGCCCTTCCATGGACACCTCGCGTGGTACAGAGTCTATTCTCGCCCAATTCATCTGGCGTCACCAGGCTAATTAACAGTATGGTGAACTAGTGACTAACTCTAGCATTTCTACCCCCTAGCCCTTTATTTTGCGTGTTCATGTGAGGCAAAGTAATGAACTGAACCCACATTTCAAACAAAGGTGTAGAAAACGAGTGACCAAAGAAACCCACAAATTTAGGAAATGTCATACATGAACGTTTAAGAAAACCATCATTTTATATTTAATGTCCTATGTGAATAAATAGCTCAACAAAAGGTATTTAAATATCACAATTTTTTTTGATTTACAGGAATAATGTCTTGTTTTTGGCCATGACTCGTAACTATGGGTGTCTGTGGACAGTCGCTCAATTTGGGTTAACCCATGGTCACGGGTAAAAAGGGGAGAAAGGGAACATAGTACAAGGCAGCAGTAGATGTCAATCTTTCAAACAAATGAAGCTTTAGAATTATGACCACTCTTCTGAAACTCATCTTATCTAAAAAAAAAAACAATAAATGGAGGGGTTTTTTAAGTTACTTTTGTTTTGTAGACTTTCTCAAGTCACAAAACCTTATCTTCTCTTAATATATTCCATTACTTTGAGGAGAGACAAAATTTATCGACTTAACCATGACTTGTCTTTCAGACTAAACAAGATAAATTGCACATCAGAAATATTTTAAAAAATGTATAGATGGTTTGCACAGACGTGCATTGTGACAAAATGGTAAAATAGCTATATTTAATGCAAAAGTCATAAAGTGCAAGTTAAGGCCCCTACACACCCATCCGAATTGAGATTTGCACGAATCTTCGGACGGCTTCTCACCAGTGAGCTGTTTGACAAAAACATGGAGAAAAGCAGATTTGTGGTGCACTTTTTCTTTTGTGTTTCCTGTACAAAGTCGCTATGAAAATGCGGGATGAGCGCCACACCAAGCGGTTCTTTTACGTCCCACTCACGCCATCAAAAGAGCCAGCTTTCATTGATCATGCTGCTTTCGAAAATCAGATCTGATGTAGCAGTGCGAAATTCTTTTTCATTGGCACCACTCGTTCAGTAAGATGTGTGATGTCTGGTTAGTGCCCATGGTTTTCGCTTGAGGTATGTTGTTGCACGAAACTTTGGACCGAAACTTCAGACCTTAAAACGCTTAAAAGAATTGGACTCAACTGTGATTGATTAATCGATAGACCACTTTTCTGACATAAACGTTACTGAATTTGACACCAGGAAAGTAGTATTTGTCTTCCAGGTACTGTGAAATCATGTGCATTCCTTCTCAATCAAATTGCAGCACCACAACCGTTCAAATAATAAGACATTTATGTCAGCCTTGAAAAATAAGCCAAAGAATAAGTAGAATATGACTGCTTTATTTATCTATATTTGGGTAAACAAAGAGGAAAAATAACCCAGAGTTGCAGCGCACAAATATGTCAAAAATACAAAATTATGCTTGTTTAGATGAAGTTGCATCATTAAACTGGCACCCAAATAGAAAATTCTTCTTCCACTGGCACAAAGAAAGACATCCCATTTCACCTCGCATGATGCAAAACGATGCAATAGTTGTGAAAAATGAGCGAAGCTGTCATTCCTCCAAACATCTTCTTTACTACATTTGTGTGATCTGTTAAAGCACAAGAGCGCAGAGAGCTTTTCCAATGTTCTTTGAAACGAATACAAATCAGATATTTGAATCTAAACTCTTTTAATGTCAAAAAGCCATCAACATGACGGGTTTGATAGCTATTTCCAAATCCAACCTTAAGTGCTGAAGGGGGAGGGGGAAAGTAAATATCATAAAAGAGACACGCGATAAATAGCGATGCTTTGACTGGGCAATTATGGTAATGAGTAGGTAATTTATCGCGATAGGTTGTTGATTGACCAGCGCAGGAAGTGGTGCATTTGGGGAAAAGGAAAAGCCGGGTGGATGGATGTGAGCGCCGTAGACAAAGGAATGCAAGCCACGCGCGGCGCAAACTGCTGCATCACCTCATTTCAAATGCTCTCGTATCATCGATTCGTTCACTTGTCAGCTTTCTCATTCAATAACAGCACTTAAAATCGCTAAATTTACCAACCGCGTACGGCTAAATAATAAAAATTTGATTTGATAATTAATTCCCTGCACAAAACCGCTGATTATAAGGCTAATGGTACGCACAAACATAAAGATGTATGTTATGATTTTCTTAATATTAAAATTGTATTTCGTGAGAGTATATAGAGTCATACATAAATATACATAATCTTATTAACCCAGGGCTATTGTGTTCATGCGCGCAGCCTATGTGTGGAACTGAGCGCATAAACGAGACATGTTGTTCTTTAAAGAAAATGTTATTTTTAGGATTGGTTTAAAGTGACAAGAAATGTCCCATTCGCAGTTCCCGCGCCTTCCCTTCAGCTGGTGACCGTTTCATTAGTCACGCTGTTATCCAAGGCGCAATTAAACATGGTAATGCGAAACACCTGCATCATCCCGGGGTTCACCGGTGTTTCATCGAGTGCATTCCAGCGTGCGCGCCGCGAACGCTCTCCACTTCCTTGCTTTAAATGGTAGTCGAGACGCTTGCCTTGGCTGCTGAACCAAATAAGGCTCGCCGTGCCTTACGCAGCAAATATTCGGCTGATTTTACGAGGATTCATCAAGAATTACTATAGGCATGGCGCAGAACAAAGACGGCTTGCTTCCCATTTCACAACCCGCAGCAGTAAGCACATTTTCCCCATCAACCCCTGTATTTGATTTGAGATGTGCTACACCCATGCTTTCCTTTATGGGCTGCTGTTTTTATTACAATAAAACATTCCTTCAACTGGAAACAGCCCACTTCTTTATTTCTCAGCTAACTCATTCATTAGCGAGAGAAGGAGGCGGGAATCTACACCGGGGGTCTTCCTTCGCTGTTATGATCGGTCAAGGCCGAGTGACAACTTCTTTTCTTTGAGCGAAAACAAGCCATGCCTGACCCCTCCTCCTCCCCCAGGGATCGCAGTGCATGCATCCCACTACTAGCAAACACACTCAAACTACTGTCGCTGCTGCACAACAGGATGTGACAACCTTACGTTTAAAAGGGGATTTTTTCAGCTGAAGTAAGTCCATGCGGTTTTGTTTCCCCCCTTCCAGTGAAAATCATCTAAATTTTGACACGAAAGCTCCGAGTGCCTGGTGGGCTGAGACAGAGCCCACTCAAAAACACCAAGTTTGCCGCTCCGCTTTCATTTACGAGATGATTCACATGAACGCACACAAACCCATGCGACTCACCTTCACTCTTGTTTTTCCTTGTTATCCAGCCCTTTTGTCCGTTAAAGCAAATGTTTTTTTTTTCACATGGTGACTTCCTCGCAGACTGCTAAAGCCTCCGGGCTGCAGGGAGATCACGTTTTGCGGTGCAGTCTTTTAATATTTCTTTTTCTCTACCAAGCAAAAGCGCGCTTATGCACGTAGCCGTGTGTGTGTACAAACATGTGTATGTTTGTAAATGTGTGTAGTGATCTCTGCAGCGTGCGGCTCCGTCTCCTCTGTTTGTTACTCTCGAATGAAACGCCTACTCTCAATCGCTACATTGTTGACATTCGCGCACTGACGTCATCCCATCCCTCATTCACAACATAGCGCGCTGCGCATTGCGTTGCTGCCTCCAGTGGCAAGGCACCTACTCCAAATATGTGCGCAGCCGCGCTTCGCGAATTGGAGTAGCGCGGACAGACGGAGACCGACAGGCTGATCCCAGAACGGAATGACTGGGACTTAGAAAAAGACTGTGCACTGTTGAGAACTGGAGTCTCGGGCAGTTTACACGAGCGCTTCCAGTTCACATTTACACATTAGCTTGTAAATATTTGACATATTAGTCAATGTGAAAATATTTATGTTAGGGTAAATAAATTGTTTTATTAGTTTAGATCATTCTTTGTATTGCTGTTAACTTTTAAAAAGCTCTTCATGGTTCTATAATGTTTTTTTTGGAAGTTTGAAGGCGCTATATAGCACTTTTCACTTTAATAAACCTCCTCTGGGTTCTTCACTGGTTCTTCGCTGGTTCATTGCAGGTTTTAAGGTGCTATATAGCCATTTTTCGCTTTAAAGAACCGATCTTTTGGTTTCTTTGCTGGTTCTATATAGAACCTTTCTTTAGAGAACTGGAGGCAGCTCACTGACAGTGTATACTTCTTTGGGTTGGGGGTGGGGATGTTAAAATCTCACTTTTTACATTGTGATGGCATGTGACACACCAGAGGATTTATGAATATATATGTAATATATTTGATATTATGTAATATATGACCCACAACACAACAGATGATTAATAGAATAAATGGCAGAATATCAATATTGAATGGTACAATCCATTCTACCCTCCAACAAGCAAAGCTCGTCCAAAAAACAAACAAAATATTAATTAATGCTATTGCATTAATAAGTGCACATTCGTTGAACACTAATTCGTTTTAATCACATATATTTTCAGTTTTGCTTACTTAAAACAAATATATAGTAAGGGAAATTTCGGTTGAATTTCATATTTCTGATTAGCCTGGAAAACCAAGGTTTATTTTTTTAAGATATTTGTTGGATCTCTAATGATATATATTATCATTACACCTCTAATTAAAATAACCATGGCCCTATAGACCCTATAAAGTTTAGGACAGAAGATTCTAATCATGCATATAGTTGCCTGTTGCACAAGTCACATTCAGAAGTATTAAAAGCACACATCTGCGAGAGTAAAGGAGTTCAA
The DNA here is from genome assembly GCA_007224835.1 of Danionella cerebrum. NCBI lineage: Eukaryota > Metazoa > Chordata > Actinopteri > Cypriniformes > Danionidae > Danionella > Danionella cerebrum. The sequence goes on from SRMA01026124.1 coordinate 173,164, forward strand.
GAGGCATTCTTGCACTCAGTGACCTTTCTCTGTGGTCTTTCTCCCAGGGGCCTCACTACATTGAGCGACAGAGTGATTTAAGGCAGCTCATCAAAGACATAGGATTCCCACCACTGCTCCATAGTGGACAAACACACAGGTAGATACGGCAGATATGGAAAGCAAACAAGATATAGGCCAGACTTTGAACTAACATAGTAACTAAGAAGTGAGTAAATGCCAAACTTTAAGAAGAAAAAGAAAAGGACAAACTTCCCTCTACAATTAGCACTTCAACACATTGTCATATCTAAGGCTCAAACTGAGCACTTGAGGAGTGAAATTCCCTAAAGCAAGCAGACAAGTACTGACGTGTAGTGTACGAAAATGAATGTGTCTAAATGTGCGTCTTAATGCTTACATTTTTCTTTTATTTTGGAATGTTGCCTGTAATGAAACACGATCGGTATAAGCGTTATAAATCTATTTCTCAGAGTGAACTGTTTACTTAATTCTTTATGTTTTCAATTTTTTTGAGGTGTATGAGCATAAAACAAAAACGAAACAGAAAAAGCAGTCACAATAAAAACTTGATTATTCTGCAGTATATTTTATTTGATGTGTATAAAAATGATGTATTGTGCAAAAAATATACATAATTGCAAAGTTGATTTGCTGAAAACGTCTAAAGAAGTTACTTTAATAGACCGAGTGAAATATAAGGTGACATGTCAAATCCTGCAAGATGCCGAAAGCTATGAGTCATAACAGAACGGACGGGGTGTAAAATGAAAACAGGCCCAATGAACCAGTTAACTGTATAACAGTCGACATAAATGATGACTCATTTCGGAGTAGATTAATTAAATTTGCGGTCACTGCAAAGCAACATGTTGCAAAGTGAGATCCATATTAGGTTCGCTAAGGTATGAAGCAAGCCCCAACAAAGATGTAAACCTAGAGCCCAGGCAACTTCCAGGTTCAAGCTAAATGCTCTGATTACGTCAATCACAGAGCCTCGGGGAGCAGGCAAACCGCCATTCACAACACAGACACCACACAGATCCCAATTGCAGCTCAGGTTACCTACAGGACAGGTAACACCACTGTGCAGACAGGATGAACACTTTCACTCATACTCGCTGGCATGCTGTAAACACTACGCACGTGGATCCTTATGGGTGATGCATTTAAAAGAGCGAGTTATCAATTTCTAATGTGTTTATAATTTGATCAAAAACCTCAGTGCTATCATCGAAGCCATGACGCAATATGTGAAGATTCTGAATGAGAGGGAGGAGACAACTGATGCATGTTGGATACATGATGGTAACAATATTCACACGTCTAGAAATTCGCCTTTGGAATATATTTAAGGTGTTGGGTATGTTTAGAATAAAAAAGTAGCATAGGATGGAGAATTACGGGGAAGTATTACTTTTTACTGTTTTCTCCTTACCCTTCATAGGGTAGACCCCTAGTTATGTTTGCCAGACACACTTTGTAATATCAAAGTTTTTTTAACATTTATTTTGCATTGAAAAATTTTGCCAATGGTTTGTAATGTTTTTTTTTTAATAATTAAATAAAGCTTTCTCTTTCAACCATTATTTGGGAAACATACTTTAAGGTCCAGTTTTTGAAAGCTCCACAAATGAACGTAGTAAATTCGTTCTTTGCTGTGTGCTTGCTACACAGCAAGGATTAGTCAATTTTCTTATTTAAAAACAACTCAATGCACAAATCACTTTCACATTAAAAATTCAAACTGGATGTTCTACCAACATCAATAATTTGGGCTCTTTAAGACATTCTGATCCGTACTGTTCCTTGATCCTTGCTTTCTTCCTTGTTTGATAGGTTGACTACGGATGTAAAGTTGTGAAAGTGTTTGTTGGTGATCAAATGTTAAAGAACCAGGTCTGATCCATAGACTCTAACTTTCTGCCATTAGGCCATTTGAAATGAAAACGATTGGGAAGTGGGCACTGAAATGACAATAGCAGGAGTCCGCACATGATCAGTATTGCAGAGATTCAGTACATCAGAAACTTTTTCAGGCTCCAGGCTTCCTCCAAACTAGATCAACTATTGAAACGTCAAAAATGAGAACAGAACAATAAAATAAATGTATAATCCTTTCACAAAACATTACCTATATTTTTGTGGTGACCTCAGAAATAAGATGTTTCTTATAGTTGGATTTCAGTTCTTTAGGGCATGGTGCTAGTTCCATTGAGATCATTGATGACACCCTACCATTTAGAGCTGAGCTAGCTCCTAGCTACTCTCTTGGAAACTGAAACTCCACAAGGTGAGAGTTTTTGTGGTGGGAGTGTAACCAATATTTTGTGTTTCTTCCATTTGTGAATCTCACCAACTGTTTTTCACCTTCTCATTAACATTTTCTAGGCCCATCTTATACAGCTAAATATAGCAAAGTAGCATAGTCCAGAACCTTGGCGTGGTCTTTGAGCCCCTCACTAAAACAACAAGATCAGCAGGTTGGGCATGTCCAACATCAGAAAGATCAGATATCTCCTAACAGAGCGTTCAACTCAACTTCGAGTTTGGGATCTGGTCATATCTGGGATAGATTGATGCAATACTCTCCTCACTGGAACTCCTTCTTGTGCAGTCAGAGATCTATAAATGATCCAAAACTCAGCAGCTCAACTGGCTTTCACAGAACCCTGAAGAGCCCATGTCAGTCCCCTCCACTGGCTCCCCATTGCAGCTTGTGTAAAGTTTAAAATGCAGATACGTACAGAACGGTCACAGGCTCAACACCTTCCTAACGTCACAAGTCTTACATCCTCACAATCTAGTGGACATTTCACCAGAGCATTCTCTTTCACTGTTCCCCGACTGCCGGAAGTCAAAACCATAGACTATAAAAAATTTGACACCGCCTACTACTATTGGGCTAAAATGAGGCCATTTTTAAGCGGGAGAGGAGGCTGCCATTGATGGCTGCACATGTGTGAAGACAACTTACTGTTAAGGATGGAACTGTCGTGGATTTCAGAGCTCCGCCTCAAGTCTGACTCGCACACTTCCCTCTCTGCTCTGTTCTGTGTAACTGTCAATCACATGGTCCTGTCAAGTTTTTTAATAGGAAAATTGAACCAGACCAAAATAAATTTGAGCCAAGAAAAAACTATTGAGGGTTGTTCACTGTATAGATAACTTTCAAATATCATTGCAACCGTTCGTGTAAATACTTTTTGAGGTAATCATTTTTAAAGTTCAGCGTTTTCCCATAGATTTGAATAGGGTGGTAATCATTCAGCCGCCAGGGCCGCTCGCTGCAGTTTGGCTTCACTTCGCCGGCTGTGTGAGATGCACTTAAAACATTTCAACTTTTTGAAAAACAACTAAAAGCTCTTTTCAAGAGCACTAACACACGTAAAAAATGGTTTCTATTGCTTCTCAAATTAGCTAAAACCTCATCTTGTGATGATTAACTTCTTACAAAATTCCTTTCTTTGTTCCCTCTTTGCTCTGGATAAGAGCATCTGCTCATATATGAAAAGGATTGACGTCTGTCTTTTATACAAGATGATACTCTCTTAAAAAGAGGCTAAAATTGCAGACTGTCACCTAAAATAAACAGCTGATTGAGAGGGTAAAAAATTTACTTCAGTCCAATATGTGCAAATCAATGTTACAAATTTATGCCTTAGATGGCATATGACTCATCGTATGACTCACTAGGAATGACTAAGACTCATGGTTAAGATAACAAATGACATGTATTCATTTTGAATTAGGTGTATAAGAATAACTCGTGTTTCTGCACTTTTAAATGCAGACATTTTACCTCATGTTTTGCCACTCGTCTGTGAAGGGGGCGTCAAAGTATATCTTGTTTCTTTGTCCTAGGGGAAAAGAATCAGCAGAGATATCAAACACTTATTAATCTCACTGTTTATTTATACAGCAGATGGATGAATTTTATCCACATACCAAGATAATTCTGGCCACTGCACAGCTTATCAAATGTGTATTTCTAAAAGACTGAAAACTGACATAAGCATCCTTATTGCCAAATTCACTTACTATCTATAGCTAATGAGTTAGAGAGTGACTTTTTAGCACTTAAGACTACAGAGGCAATCGAAGGTTTAGCTGTTCATATGTTGTGATACAACCGACACCCTCTGAGCTGTAATCATAGATTGTCCACACAAGCTCAATTTAATTAAGAATACCACAGCATCTCCATACTGTGTTAAAAAAAAGTTAGAGGCCCTTAAGACGGAACAAGTGCATAAATTAACATGCTGTTAGCTCATACTGCCTGAAGATGATAAGGCCACTCTAACAGGACAGAGCTACATATCACCTTCCCCCATGGGGTCCGCTGTTCACTGTATATCAGTGAGTCTGTGTGTGCCGGATTAAATGGATGAAATCCTGTACACCCAGACTGTCTAATTAGATTTGTGTGGAGAGCTGCTACAATGTGTTCCGTCTGCCATGTCTGAGTGAAAAAGAACAAATAGGGTGTGTGGGATGATTCATCAGTTTTGAAGCAAATATTTGCTAAAAGGAAGATGTTCATCATTTCAAAACCTCCATCTCCTAAACATGCAGGGCGTTATGTGTGGTGGTTCTAATACAACTTGTAGTTTGGTATGCTCTGTCTTTTGGTTCACATTAGCTTTCCTATTTTAAACATAAAAATATATTCTGAATGAATCGGTGTTTGCTGTTGTTTACATGCTCTTGAAGTCATCAACCATCCTAATCTGATTGGCTAAGACAGACCACTGGGACTGTTCACCTCACTCATCCGTGGTTTAGTGTTTGAGACGTCTGTGCTGCTTTGTAACCACCCCCCCCCCCAACAGCAGCAGCTCTCTTTAAAAGAGAGGAGATGAACCTGGAAATTTTGCGTGCTTGTTTTGATTATTTGATTAATGTTTGTGTTATATTTACACAGCCCTGGCCATCAAAAACAAAGCATACGCCTGGTTTTACAATATGAATGATAAGTTTAAACTCCGCATTGGGTGGGCCCTCCACGATGTGTCCACAGGAGCCAAATCTGGCCTTTCTAAAGAGCTATTTTGTAAAGGTCATTAAAATACACCAAAATTCAAATCAAATCAGCCTACAGGTGGTGCTATAGGTGCCTTAAGCATGTCAATATGTTCAGAACCGCATTTGTTCTTGCACTGAAGTATGTAGCAGTGTATGAAGTATAAATTAGAATGACGACATAGAGATGGGAAGAGTTGATACAGCCATGGCTACAACGGCCAAGTTAATTGTATGTTTAAACCCAAAAAATAAATCATGTACATCTAAAGAATCAGATGCTAACAGAAATATGTGGTAATAAAGTGTATGTTTGTACATGTACATCAAACATATGTACAAAAATGTTTAAGGAGTATTAAAACATAATAAAATAACGTTTCAGTCAACAAAATAGAAAAAAAAGACGTCAAGAATAATACCAGTATATGCAACCATTTTACAAGTTTATGGTGGGCACCAGATCATTTATACATTCTCCTTCTATTAGGCCCTGGAGGAAGCAAGCGAATCGAACAGCTCAGATGGAAACAGCAGTAGCAGTGATCTCTTTGTCTCCTCTGAAGTGTCTCGAAGGAGCTGTGCTCGCTAGCATGTGAAGAATTGCCCATAGCCACATTTGAAAAGAGCTGGCCAGGGAATCATTCTGATTAATGAAAGAAGTTATCTGGAACACTGTGGAATTTTTAGACTGATATACAGATATTATGACCTATATTCTGGACATAACTAAAAACTGCAACCACCTCTACCATTTCTAGCCTATTTTCAGGCAGTTACCATGGTTACGAGAAGAGGAGAGGGAGAAGAGGGAGTGAGGGATCTAATACCAATTTCAGAGAAACTTTGTCACCAACTATAAAGTATATGATGATGTGTGAGTTTCTTTAAATAGGTTTACATAAGAACACCACAGACAAGAGCTTAAGAACACAGAGCTCTGTTATGAACATTAACAACTGATGGGATTTAACGCTTCAGCATTTGTGAAGCAAATGTCACGAAAGCCCTGCAGTTTCTTTAATGGACAACTGTTTCTTGTTTGCTCACACTAATCGTGCTCTTTTTCCTCATTTCTCATCAGGTTAAAAACTATAGATGGCCTCTAAAAAATCCATACCCAGTCCCCTTCTTCATGTTCGGAATACGTGTCTCTGCCAAAGGGACCACACAATAGACATAACAGAGAGGTAAAACACATGAAATGTTATATATACCCTGGAATCCCATTTAATTCAGTGGGTCAACAGGGTTTATGAAGGCAATAGAATGACCTGGATCTGAACCGACTGAGGTATTTTGAAAGGGAATTTGAGGAAGTACCGGTATACTAAGTGCATATATATATATATATATATATATATATATATATATATATATATATATATATTTATATATATATATATATATATATATATATATATATATATATATATATATATATATACACACACACGCGCACACACACACACACACACACACACGCACACGCACACACGCACACACACGCACACGCACACACACACAATAGACCTATTAATTTGCCAAAAATGACTATTCAGGCTACATTAACTTCAGTTACTTCGAAGAACCACAACGTCTGTGGTGGCAATCAGGCAATCAAGTGGATTGCAATGCCAGCATCCACACTCCTCTTTGTTTGATAGTATTGGCAGCTTTTGCAGGTTTCTTTAATATCATTAAATCGTTTGGAAGAGTTGTGTTATAAGTAGCTCGGTTGTGCCACGCCACATTCTTTTGTTTGAGAGAGAAAGCGTTTGCTCAATTTAGGAGAAATTTAGTCTTTATCGCCCTCTTCTGGCCGAATGAGAATAACAGCCTTGCAACAACCTTCAGCGCAAAAATCATGTAAATGTTAACAATTAACGTTCACCTAACATGGAATTGACATTGTGGTTAAGAATTATTAACCTTCGCTGTTTAAATTTTTTCTGCTGAAACATAACATCACACGACTGAGTAAATAATTGGTGATTATTTTCTTTTTGATAGTGAAAAGAAAATCGTTTACCATTGGAAAGATGTGCATCTGCGTAGATAGAAAGTGCATTTGACCGTTACATTTAAAACATGAGGGCGGGAATTTCAAAGGAGTCTGACAAATGTATTCAACGTATCATAGAAACGTTTCAATAATGACTTGAAACCAAATCTATACATTTCTTTAAGCATTTAAACTTTTATTTAAGCCTCATCAAAATCTCGTTTTGTAGGTCCTAAAATCATAATCTTAAACTTTGTAATATATGGTAGTATAAAATCTATATACTAAATAAATTATTAGTAGTAAGTAATTAATTTGCCTGAAATACAGTTTCCATATATAACAATCATGCTGGGAAACGTTTCTGTATTAACCTGCACAATATAGTTAAAATTTTTGAATCTAAAACTTTTTAAAAGATGGTTAATGTAGTTGGTGTTGTTAAAATATGACATTGGTTTCATGGCTAACATTTGTAATTGAGAAGCTTTTCGCTTAAACAAGAAGTTTATAAATAAATATACAAAACATTTTTTGAATTGAGGAAATATGAGACTACAGATCACTTTGCATAATCACTTTATTTCAAGATGCAACCTTCACCTGTGGATTACCGTTACCAATAGTTTAAGAAATCAGAAATCTTATTTACAGCACATTATACAGAAGCTCACCATGAGCATTCAATTCTAAGAAAACAAATACCACTTCACTTTTACACAAAAAGATTAGCAGAGAAGCCACTTGAAGATTTTGAACATCCATATTTGTCTTAACCTTGCTCAAGATTTCACTTTATTGAACATTCAATGTAATAAACAGCTGTGAATGTGCAAAACACGTGGGACACAAAGGAAACAGACCAGAACCTAATGTAACATTTTGGCTCCAGCTCGCATTTCTTTTAATTATTACTAGGATGAAAAACTAGTGATAAGAACAAGAAATGAGCCTGAGTGGAGCCCCACTCAGTATGATTTCTGCAGCATACTGACAATCTTTCCATTCGAAAAACATTAAAACTCCTGTTTCTAAATAAGATGGGATTAAGCATGATATGATGTCTCATTGCAATAAAGCAACAAAACAAACCAACAATACAAATAATTAAACTCTAAGGCATCATGTGAACTAAAAAGTACATAAATCAAGCTCAGAGAAAGAACTTCTTTCCCCCACTTGCAACAAAACCTATGTAGCGGCTTTGAAAACCCTGGATAAATTATCATACTTGGTTAGATGCAGATACACAACAGAGCAAAGAAACAACAATACTGAAGTCATGATTATTAAAAGGCGTGGGCTCACAATTGCAAACTCTAAATTCATTGGTTGGATTCTCTTTGAGCAGAAAGAGTAAGAAAATGCATTACCAATGATGTTTTCCCGCAAGGCTACACTTACCAACAATTTGTCCCTTGTTCATCCATAAACATGGTTGACATGCAAGGCATATGTAAAATACATCCCTCCATTTCAAACACTTTGGAACAAAACGGTTTAAAAAACCATTTAGAGTACTTTCTGTATTAAGGGGGGATAAAATCAGACATACACAAAAAAAGTAATTGCAATAAAATATAGGAATTAAAAGGATAAAATAAGTTTCTTTATGCAATTTAAAGCCACGTTGCTTTCACATTCTTGAGGCTCAACACCTATTCGAGGCCAAACCCCAGGGAAATCTGGGATATAGAAAGTGAATACACTCTCATTTGTTCCTTTTGTATCTTCTTTTAGATCTCTGTACCTGAAAGTCCTGACATAAAAATAAAGGATTACTTGCACCGGGATTGCTGGCATCTTTAGACTTTTGAAGAGTTGCAGGATCAATGGTGGAAAACCACTTGTATGATTCATGTTCATGCAACATGGCGCTCATGGGTAGCATAACGGAAGGTTCTCCACTAGAGTTCATAGTTTCCTTCAAAAGTTCCATGTAGAAGAAGGCCATAGAGGCTGAGTTGCATGACGGGCAGAATAATATGTTTTCAGGGCATAATATTACACAAAAGGACGAGAAAGCTGTGCTTGAACAGATAGTCTGTCTTGGTTTCGGGGTGTAAGGGGCTCATGAAGTGCCCTGTCTTTTCTGCTGCTGTGCTCGGATCAGCTCCAGCTGCTTCTTGCACTGTTGGTAGAAGGTGGATAGACTCTGATTTTCCTCAAGGAGCTTTTTGTGCTCTTGAGCAAGACGACATGCATTCTGCTGATCCTTTTCATCCTGGTCAAGCTCTGCAATCAACTCTTCCCTACGGAGAAATTAACATTCCTATCATTTATCAAACAAAATGTCTATCTGTTAATTATTTTTCCTATAATATTTGTCATATTTATAGTATTCTGAGTTTGAGTAAACTCTTTGAATATGTCAGCTATTGAGTAAAATGGAAGTAATGAAGTATAAAGACCCATTGTTAGAAGAAACAACCACATTTCCCAGACCACCTCTCACTGCATGTGAGGAAACTAATCAGGACCTATTCCTGTGATCCTGAAACAGGAGCATGTGAAGAACACTCATGCTGACAATGTTACATAAAGCAAGCAAAAGCATTGGTTGTCCAAACTAGGCTAGATTGGATGAGGTGAAAATGTTGGGGGTTGACAGTTAATTGTGCTTTGAACCATTCATTTTCATAAAAATTAACTATTATGTGAAACACAAATAAATTTAAATGAGAACTACAAAAATCACTCTTTTATATTTGAAGACCACATTAAACAAAGAAAGTGTCTGCATTTTAGAAACTAGCTCAAACTATATGAAATCCAGGTTGGCATGGATTTTTAAGAAATAAATTATTTAATTCATCCCCTAGAGCACAGGTGTCGGGATCCATTCCTGGAGGGCCGGAACCCTGCAGAGTTTACTTCCAACCCTCCTCAGAGAGACCCACACCTGAAGCTTTCAGACAGCCTGAAGGACCTAACGAGCTGCATCAGGTGTTTAGTTGAGGTTGGAGCTAAACTGTGCAGGGCTGTGGCCCTCCAGGAACTGAGTTTGACACCCCTGCCCTAGAGTATTGAATTTTTTTTTTAATTTCGAGAGAAGGGTGCTTCATTTTCAGAAAATACAAAAACAATTTCACTTGTCTCGAAGCAGTGGTCCTTTTCTTTTTAATACACAGTTGTCATTTGTGTCATTTGAAAAGACTACAACAAATGCTGTGCCAAGATCTACATCTATCGCCATCTTCAGGTTCAAAATAAAACTGCTTTTTGTTTGTGTGTGCAGTGTTTCATGCTGTGGTCAGTACTGACAGGCTGCATATTATTGCTGTTATAAAGAATCCAGGCCATATTTCAGACACATCTGTTCTAGAGACAAGCGCCTTTAGACCCAGCCGGAGGTAAATAATAAAATATATAATTATTTTTATTTATTTGTTTCAAATAAAACCTTTTTAATTGATTTTAGTTAAACATTTCACCAACAGGCAGGGAGAATGGAAGGTATATGTGGAATGCATTACAAATGTCTTTTTTTTTTTACATGGAAGCTTGGGACAATCACTTTTGCTTTATTTAGTGTTGTCTTTTTGAAAATTTTCACAAAAAAAATGATAATTTTGCTGAATGTAGTACATTTTAGGTGGAAGGGGCTTAAGGATTTATTGGATTTTGTGTAAATAAAAATGTCAATGTTTTTAACCAAATTTTTTTTTCTGTTATTAGAAATTCATTATGACAATTCATGTTTTTCATGAAAATCCTTTCTACAGAAAAAAAAACAATATATAGTCATTTTGAACTAATACGTTTAGTACTTTTTCCAATGAAAGGGAAACTCACTTTCTCTGCTTGAGCAGAGTGATCTCGGTCTGCACCTTCAAATATTCCTGCGCCATCTTACAGTGCTGCTCAAACACAGCCATTGATTCTTTGGAGTTTGGACACGGGGCAAGAGGCTGGAACCAAACAAAAATACACTCATTAGTTGTCAATTTATTCTGAAATGTAAAGGGTATTTAAAATAATGAATTGAATGCCAAAAATAGGAAAACGACTCATAACTAAATGAACCCATAAAAATAGCAGTAAAATCATGGACAAAAAAAACCCCTTGGCTTGATTCAATTAGTGGGCTGTTTTTACATAATGGGATTCTTTTCTGAGTGATATCACAGTGCCCTGAATACAAAGTTACCCATACCACAGATACAAACCAGTTCCATTGATAAATGTAAAAGACTTATGTAAAAAGATAAATGACTCAAATAGAACCTAAAACTAGTTATTAGGTATATTCATGGTTTTTTTTTTTTACTTTAATGGATAACTACCTGTAACTGATGATCGAGAGTCAAGTATGCCATGGGGATGGAGTTATCTGAGCCATTGGTGTCTAAAGGAAAGAAGGAGGAAAACATTTAAAATGAACAAATTCAAAGGTATTTCATATTTATCCAACAACAAATGTATTTGTGTTATCTGAATCTCATCTGCAGCTGTGTGAAATTGATCATAGGCAGCAGAAAGAAAGTAAAGGTTCAGCAATAAATAGCCCAGGTCTAGTCTCAGCAACTGTCAGACTGAAAAGCCTCCTAAATCATTGATGCCACTTATGTAACGTCTGCTGGTTTGCCTTGGTCACATACGGTCACGGACACGGCCACTTTGACGTAGTGAAGAGTAAAAGTCAAAGGGAAATTTAAAAGATAAACACTAATAATTAAAATCACAAATTCTTTAGTGCAGAAACCCAAGTGTTCTGTGCAGATAATACATTCATCTGACGCCCGGGCTTTGATTCCAATCATAGCCCATGGCCAAGTCAGCCATATTATCTCTTATAACAACAGAATGCTATTGAAAAACTACATTTAATTTTGAAATGTATAAAAGGAACTAGACTCTACCTGTCCTGTCTGGTGTAATCATATTCACGTTAGGGCTGCATGATCTGCTGTTGTTTCTGCTATCCTGTGATGGAGAAAAAAATGTCCGATATCAAAATATAGCCTACATTCAACAACTCAAGACAATATAGAGATGCACACTTATTGATGCACAGTATTTAAAATTTAAGCTACAAATATAAACAGTTACCCTTCCTACTATTTATTTTTGAAATGGCAGACTGAACATTTCCTGGTAGTTTGTCCCAGGATCAAGCTTGTGACTATATGTCTGGATCAGGTGTTGCTTGACATCATCTGTAGCCAATGATTCATCTCTGTGTGGTAACTATTGTTTAGTAAAGTTAGGTAGGAGGGTATCCCTTTAGTGCGTGGTACTTTTTCCACTATTCAATAAACATCACCACTCCAACGTCTTCAGTGATCCTCTTTGCGGCTTATCCACCTTGAGGGGGGGTGTAATTGACTATCTTTGGGGAACACCAAGTCAACTGACCTTCCTACTCTTTGAGACTATAGCTAATTGACTAAGATAGAGAGATTAGTTAAAGCTTAAAAATCTTTCACCAGTAAAATACTGTTCATTTTTGGAGTCACAATCTGCATTATGAATTATCCCGAAACGTTAAGGTGTTTTCCAGAACATATCTCAATAGCCTCCAGATGGTTTACCATTTCTGGTTTGGTTTCAAAGTAAAGGAACAACACTCAAGGTAGTTATACTGCAACAACAAAGCAGACTGGAGTTTCAAAGAAATGGTAAACGTTGAGGATCGTGGATAAAGTGGTCGGGCAAGGAAGCGTGTGCAGCTGACAAAAAAACACATCTTCTGTTTAGAAATTTCTCTCTTGTCCATTCAATACATTTTGTTCATTAATGGAAATATATGATTAACAGTTCAATTTCTGAAAGAATTTTTTGTTTCCAAACACTATTGTACAGCAGTGTACATTTGTCATAACTGGATGAAATCTATGTTCACTTTTGTTAAGACCGTTTTATTCCAGTTCTTGACCTAACCCTGTTCTTGTTTGAAGCTCTGGCTATTTTGAAAGCATGTAGTCAATTTGCACTCAAGTGTTCAGGACTGTATGGTCATTCCAACAAGGATACATGGCTTTATATAGGAACCCAATGTAACAGCTGCTAATGAGAAGTCTGGGTATAACACTGGGTGCTGTCTTTGGAGTGAGAAAACCAAAATGAACTAAGATAATTCCATTAACACCCAAATTAGCCTTTTGGGGAAAATCTACACCACATCACCTCGGGCTCCCAACACAATACTCTATTTACATATGTTTTCTTCAAATTTACTCTGCAGGCAAATGGTAAATGTCTCAGCTGTACTAAGTATTAAAGTTTAATAATCATTTTAGTTTCACAGTGTCTCGCACTACTGAAAGTGTGAAATTGAAACACCCTACCTGACTGGGCTCCGTACCGACAGCAGGGAGATCCTGCACTGATCTGCGTCTATGAGGCTCATAGGTTGCTGCAAGAAAAGATGAGAGAAAAAGAGCAAAATGATGAGTCTTAGAGGCAGTCTATGAGCTCTTGCCCCAGGGATGTGACGCTCAGACAGCTGCACTGATTAAACTCTGACAGCATCTACTCTAACATGGCCTTCACGTGACCAAGCCCCTCATGAGGCCATCCAAGTAAAACACACACATAGACACACAAACACCAAAAGAATCACACAAGAAGGTCAGTCTACATTGATTGGATAGCTCATACCATGCTGTGAGTTATTAATGTTGAATATAAATGCCATTAAAACATGAAGATCCCCCCAAAAAACCTGCTACTTTTGAAAAATGTTTAATATATTCCTATAAACTTTGGCCAAATGAAATTCAGGTTAAATCCATTTGGTCTTGGAAGTGATGCAACTTAATTCACAAAAGTCAAATAATCTGCAAGCAGCAATTAAGGTCCCAAGCCACCTTATGATGCTACAACCTTGAAATATTGAACATTTCTAAACACAATTGCATATTCCTCCCTCAACAATCTTGGTGACATTGATTTCTAATCATTTAAGAGGTATGTCTTCATTCATTTAAACAACACAAGCTGACAATTCAGACACACAATAATAGACCAACTGATGGGGTCAGTGAGATACCAAATGATAACAAGAATGATGCAATTGATTGAGGGAAGAAGAGCATGCAAGCACAGATGTTAAGATCAGATTTTCTCATCGTTCCACCACATTAATAACATCACCTTCATGCATCTCCTAGATTTAATTGACCCTACAAGTGTCACCATTTCCCAGTTTCATTAAGGAGGGTGAAATTAATAGCGATGACCCTCAATGTGATGGGTTCAAACCTCTGAATTAATGAATCTGTGTATGGAAACAAATGAAAAAAGAAGAGCTACTGGGAGCAAATTTAGTAAACAAAGGTATTATGAGAAGACCCCTATGCCACACATAGAGGAGAGGGGAAGACAAACACACACAGTTGTTTCACTTACTACAAAGCCAAACAGAAAGACTCAAGCAGACAAATAAATTCACAGCTCATTTTTAACAGCTATTCTTTTTCTTAAAAGGGTCATGAACTAAATGCTAAACAAATTTTAGTTTTTTTTTTCAGTTACAAAAAACATATTGATTTAATTATTAATTATAGCTAGGGATCAAATGGCATTCATTGTATGAATTGGAAGAAGAGTAAATTGTCCTACAGATGAAACACATACTGGACGTAACTGACTCAGTTTTAGCAATGCTGACTGCATAATAAGAATGTTCCAATCATGCCGATGCCATGCTGGCAGATGGTACTGTTAGATCAGCAAGTCGTCATGCCAGCAAGTCGTCATGTTTGTGTTCATCAAGGTCCTTTGTTGAAAAACAAGTTGGCAAACTACTGTTTCTTTTAATTGTCAAATACTTATGGTTTCAGTTCATGACCACTTTAAGTGACAAGCGGACAGGTGGAAAAATCACTGCCTGAGTTTCAAGGCTATTTTTTTTGTAAGAGTGAAAAACAACAAGAAAGGAGAGAGACAAAGATAAGAGATTTTTTGTGGTGTTACTCCATGAACACTGTCCAGTGTCAAATTAAACTAAATGGTTTGATGAATATAGCCTGTCAATCACTGAGCACTGCTACTGCTACTATCAGATATTTAGAATTTAGCTTCATCAGTGTACAACACTTGCCGTCATCTTTCTGTACCCCTATGTTTTCGTGCATACATGAGTTGCTTGGGTTTGTTTCCGAGTCTGATATATGGCTTTTTGGCCATGAAGACCACTTTATGACCAGACCTCTCCCGACAGTATTTGGGTGCCTCTGAGTCCCACTGGACTTTGCCAGTTCTGTGCTGATTCACTGCTAGAAATCTTCTGTTTTGAAAGGTAATTAGGCCGACCACTGCGTTCATTGGAGAGACCTTGTTAATAAAGTAACTACTTTGTATATTTTTGCTGTGCTCAATAATTGCCATGACAAGAGAAGGTATTTTTCACCCTCACTAGTGGGTTAGGCCGTTTCCTGTATTTTATTTTACAGTAACTTTAGCACACCACCATAGACTGCAAAATGTACACTGCAATTAAACATATATAATATAATAAAGTTCTAAGTCATTTTGATATTAGCTAAATACAATTATATTTTAAAATACGCATTAGTTTTCCTATTTCCGTTGCATGTTTAGCATCATGAATTTTGCATTTAAATTTTTATATAAACTAATAGACAAAAATACCAAGGTCCACTGTGGCATATGACAATAATAAGGTTCAAGAGTGTTAAAGTTTCTAATTAATCCATCAGTTTGACAGAGGAGATGTGACATTGGAGTAACACTCAAAGAGTACATGTGCTCCAGTGATGCCCTCTGGAAAAAGAGTCGTTCTCTGGGAGCATCTGCACTCCCGGTACCTGTGACGATGATCTTGGGAATGTCCAGAATGGTGCCATGTGATGCCGTTTTACGGTGACCTCGCTTAAATTGTGGACGTGCTGCAAAAACACACATACAGACACGCGCATGTAGCGATGCACACAGGCATGCAGACAATGAAAGAGACAGACTTCAGACATTAAGGTTGTTGAGGTCCATTCTTCCGCTCCATAACAACATGCATGCAACACAGACACACACGTACACAAAGCGCATACACATGCAAAGGGAGGAAGCTGTTAGTAGATGTGGGGCAGCTTGGTGGAGGAATGAAGATGCCATGCCGCTTTTTGTGTCTGATGTGTGACTGGCTTAGCTCAGTGGTACACAGAGTGCTAGTGTACGCACTGTAAAACCAAGGCAAAGACAGAAAAGTGAAGTCAGCGTCTATTGAAAGGACACTGTTAGTACTCGAATTCTTTGTAAATGGTCAACCTGAACAAACAAATTGATGACATAAATTGACTGGAGTGGAATTATTCGTCCCACCAAATTGTGTGCCTAGTAAACAAAATTGAAAACAAAAAAAATTTAATTGAAGCAAATTATTTAAAAATCACTGCAGAAGGACAAAGAACTTGCTTTCTTAGAATCCCTATACCATTAACAATATAAAACCAAAAAATGTATGCAGAAACAAGTCAATTTAAAAGATCATTTAAACTTTAAACCGGGAAATGCATAAAATGTGCATTTCCTTTGAGTACTCCAGTTCCACCCCAACCAAAGACCCAAAACATGCGTCAGGTTAATTTAATACTGTAAATTCCCCACAGCTATTTTTCTCTGTGTGAAAAATATAGTAATGAAGAAAAAGGAATATTTAACGGATATAAAGTAAAAAAACAATTAAAAGCAAAAAGATTTTAACCAAACTCTTCAAAGAAGAGGAACCCAATAAAACAATATTGAATGCTGTTTCATTTGTAAAGGTAAACGTCTGCTAATATAATAAAAAACAATGGAACTTTTAAGTCAAGAGCAATAAAAAATTACCTGCAGCAGCAAAGGGTAATCTGGGCTCAAGTTCGGAGAAGTCAGCGCTCATTCGTTTGCTATCGGAGGATGGCAGGCAATGCTGCCTGCCAGAAAGGCTCTCTACGCTGCTTCCTCTGGAGAGGGGGTGACCAGGTCTTAATGGGTCAACCTGAAACGAACACAAACACCAGTAGCACATGAGCATCTGTAAAGGGATAGTTTAATGTGAGTAGATAAGATTATAAGTTACCTTTGGTTTGAAGGGGAATTTGATAGTGTCGTTGCTACCAGGGGAGTTGGTGTGCTCTGTGTTAATGTTGTTCTTGTTGCTGGTACAAGTGTAGTCTAAATATGAGCCTGAAATATAAAATGCTACATTAAAAAAAGCAATGCATTCAAGTCTGAATATGCTGAAAATTTGATGAGTTCGGTAGAAATGGAGTTTTTAATGCTTAAAAACCCATATCAATGGCCCACTAGGGGGCACTGCACCAAAACTGTGCATGAAACCTTAGACCACGGTTGTTGCAACATACACCAAGTTTGGTGCCAATATGTCAAACGGTTTCTGCGGTACCACTTCAGATTCTAACTGGATGGCACAGAACTCGTCATGGCATTAAACAAAAACCTTAACTTCTATTAACATAATGTCACAGTTTAAAATTTTCAACTTGTTGAGAAGAGTTTACACCAAGTTTGGTTCCAATATGCCAATGTTTAGCAGATTTATAGCCTTACAACGATTTTAGCAAGAATTACATTGAGCATTACAAACCTATCAAAAACGTTTTGACTTGAACTCCATAACTTTTAGCTGGCAGAGTCTGGAGATGATCTGGAGCAAGTTTTGGAACAGGGTGTTTACAAAATATGGTTTTCATGAAATTCAAAAAGCAGGAAAACGATCATGTGAAGATTCACAGGTCTACATAAGACAGATCTACATCTTAAAAGCATCTACATAAGTGTCACTTTGGACTAGTGGTGGTGCTAGAGAGTTAGAGACTCCTAAACTGACCTGGAGCATTGTGCTGCAAACAAATTATTACTTTGTTATAATTAAAGTAACTTGGTCCAGTGAAAGCAGGTTTTGTTTCAGCGCACCTGTGCTGGTAGCTGAATTACTCTGGCCTTCATCTGAATACTGATATGGGTACTGAAGAGGCTCTTCTGATCCTGGGAAATACTAAAGGGAGATAAAAAGCATCGGATCATAAATAAAGAACAGGACACACATTAAATCCAACTGAAGAAATTGGGATTAAATAGCTGCTGGCATTAAGGTATCACCTTCATGAGGTGACTCATAATCTTCACTATCTCCTCCATGGAAGGCCTTTGTGATGGATCTTTGGACCAGCAACGAGTCATCAGACTCTCTAATGGTTTCGGTAAGTTCTTAACAAGGGGTGGACGTGTGCCTGCAAAACATATATTTAATTTTGACTCTGGAAAAGAGTGATACAATGGGTGCAAGACGTGCTCATTTAACTCACCACGATGCACAGCCCACATGATACGGAA
The DNA here is from genome assembly GCA_007224835.1 of Danionella cerebrum. NCBI lineage: Eukaryota > Metazoa > Chordata > Actinopteri > Cypriniformes > Danionidae > Danionella > Danionella cerebrum. The sequence goes on from SRMA01026124.1 coordinate 191,495, forward strand.
AGCAGGGCCACCAATTTCATCGAAAGGCTTCCGGCGAGTGATCACCTCCCAGAGAATAATACCCCAGCTGAACACATCACACTTCTCGCTGTAGTTGCTGCCTGCAACACACACCCAAACCTTGTTCAAACTAAGGACACCATACGTGAAATTTGAGACCAACAGTAGGTACAGTCAGCCATTCCTTCTTGGCTATGCATCCTAATTGAAAAGGACCAAAAAGGACACAATCTTGGCTTATCGCCATCGTTCAACCCTATTTGGGTGAAAGATCAGGTGAGATAGGAGAGTACAGAAAGATTCCAGGTCACCTTGTACACGCTGATATGCAGAAACCTAAAAGAATTCACATGTACTAAGAACAAGGCAAAATAGTTAAAAATCTTGAAAAAATTTGATTTGGGCTAGCAAATTAAATTTGAGGACATTTGAATTATTGTTTTATTAAGAAGTCATTTATACTGATGGAAATAACTTTAATTTTAAGTCCTTTTAGTTCCATTTAACAATCCTGCTTATTAAGGGTCATGTAGATGTCTCGCTGTGGGCCTAATTTTCACCAGGGATGGAATTTGAAAGTTTCCCCTACTTTAAAATACCAGCTCTTCCTGTTTCATGACCTAAAAGCACAAAATGCATCACTGCCCCCCAGGAGGCTGGATGATATAATATGCTATAATACAAATTAAACTAGACACTAACATTGTTAGCTATATAAACTTTTTAAATGGAGTTTTACTACAGTTTAAACATAAAAATAGACAGTTGTTTCTAAATAAGCTATATTTGTAAAAATTGAAAAAATTCATTTAATTTTAACATTTTTGATTGCCATCATGAGGCATAAGGTACCGTGAACAAAATATTGAATCATAGAAAGAGGTAATAAATATATATGCAAACATTTTTAATAAACTATTCAACCTTCAAATTATTTTTTTCAAAAGTAGAGGAGCTACTTCTCCAAGATAAACATGCACAATTATTCTGTTGAATTAAACACCTTTGGTTGTGGTGAGATGTGCTATTCAGTTAATTCTCTCAACCAACAACTGCGACTTTCATCATTTTGCGTCCATGAAAAACTTGTTTATGGGGCACGAAACAAGGGTGATCTGCTCATGAACGCCACGATACAAAACAAAAGTGTAATTTTAAGCTTGTTTAGTTTTAGAAGAGGAACAAGAAAAAAAAATATTTCATTTATTTTAAATCCTTTTAACTGATGGTGTCAATTGGTCATAATTCCCTTGCTTCATTTAGTGATTAATCGATTGATTTGCACATACCTTTTTCTAGAACAAGAGCAAACACTTTCTACCATTCAGCTGAGGGAGCCTTTATCTCATCTGCCCTTTCCAACAGATGAGTTAATTTCCTCTCATTTTGCCCTGGAGAGCCTTAATTGCCGCCCATATTATTTTTAAATTACAGTGCCTCATGCAAGAAAGTCTTGCTCTGGTCTTCTGATAATACTGTTGTCAGTGTTGCAAATGAGAAGCACTGTGTCTCCTCCTCTAGTGCTAGCAGAGTAATAAGATGGGATTTCTCCTCCTCCCCAAACAAACAAAGATAACAACTCGCTCCTAACTGATCTTTTCGTAGGTCCCCTGACAGCTGAGTGCCCCTCTATGTGTCTGGTAATTTGAAACCCATTAGCGGCCGATTGCAAACCTGTGCATTAAATTATAATGCTTCCATTCATCATTTAGACCAGCAACGTGCACTAATCTTAGTTTTAGTGCTCTATTTGTCTGCGTGAGAGACTAAAGGTGCAATTGAGAAATCAATGAATAAAAATAAAGGATATTGTGAAGTCCTCAACATCATTTAGTGGAAATAATAACAGATATGAACTTGCCTTCAAAGACCTCAGGGGCCATCCATGCAGCGCTTCCCTTGTTATTAGTCATGTGTGTCTGGATATCACATGCTGTCCCAAAATCACAGATCTTCAGCACAGTGCCTCCAGCAACCAGAAGAAGACTGGGAAGAGAAACAAAACAACAGTCAGATGTCTCCACATAAAGGACATTCAATCAAATCACAGCCATTTCCTTTCTTTATCTTCTGAACCTGCTTGGTCTAATTGGGGTCAAACCTAGAACTACTCGAAGCTCATTAAGTTTCCTTGAAATTGAGAGTTTTCTCAACTTTTTAAAAGTTACATAAATACATACTCTATATTGAACATCTTTGATAAAACAGGGTATTGCCTTCATCTCTACACAATCTAGGTACTTAACTCTTTTATACTCAATTCTTAAAAGCCCTATGCAGTGTTTGGATTGTTTTTTTTTTTTTTCAATTTAGATGTACAAGGTTTAAGTTTGGAAACAGCTTAAAAAAACACTTTTATGAAATGTAGAAACAAAAAAAACACATAACTTGTATGAAAAGGACTAACATATGTAGTCTGTAATAAGGAAAGAAAATGAACTATTTCCAGTGACAGTGTGAAAAAAGCAAAAGAATGGAGGTGCATACTTGGGAGGTTTGAGGTCCCTGTGAATGAGAGCCTTTGGTTTCATGCCATGGAGATACGAGACCCCCTGAGCACACTGCAGACTCCAGCTCATTGCGTGAGATGCAGTGTAGTGCGGAAGGGGCTCTGCACCATGCAGCACTGTAGACATAGAACAACCATGAACACAAGCACTGGGGATGGGTGATATGCATCATGATCATTTATAGAATATTTGTGATAACATCGATGGCGACATATTTCTAAACTTTTTCCAGAGACTACAACCCTTATGCTCCCAACTCCAATCAAGTTTGAAGCGCGGGGAAAAGCTACTGTATGACTTTAAATTATTGAATTTATTCTTACCTTATCACAAAATGTGATTTCTAAGCTCCTTCGTTTCTAAGTTAGTCGCTTAATTATAATGACAATCTAGCAAATAAAAAAAATATTAACATTTTTATTGTAAAAACAACTAAACACCAATTTTTTTATAAACATTTCAAATGTAAAATAAACATTAATTACGATTATCATTAAAGCTAAAGATGATGAGGTTGATTTCCTGTTTGCTATTTACTATTTTGCTCAGTCACTTTAAGGGACAATGAAAAACAGCGCGCACTGCTCAAAGTGTGTTTTTATGATTAGATTTACCTTAATTTAAACTTTTATTTATGATTCTGTGTGTCTTCTAACACTAAATTGACTATTGTACTGCAACTATGGTTATCTTTTGTGTCTGATTCTCATGCGTTTCTCATCACAAGTGTATGTGCACACCTAGTTATAACCGTCTGCTTTTTCCACTATTAAATGAGTCACTTCCTGTTTTTTATCAGGGATTAAAATCCAGCATCACCACACCAATGATCTAAAGACTCAAAAGAGCATTTATATTTATATTTATATTTATATATATATATATATATATATATATATATATATATATATATATATATATATATATATACGCACGCACGCGCACACACATACATTTGCGTTCTCATTTGCGATATTGGAAGTGATCTCTTATGACGCGGTCCGCTAGAATCAGGAAATCGATTCTAATATTTTTGTGAGAAAACACAAACATATTTTGAGAACGCAAAACAGTTTTGGAGCGAATGCTATCTTTCAGAGAAAACTAAATATGGAAAAAAGAATATAGACTATTTTTTTTTATCCCAGCCTGTTTTTTCCCCCTGCCATCATGACCCTTTAGGGGCTCCGAAAAAAGTATCTTTCTAAAACGCATCGGATTTATACGTAGCGAAAGCGTTGATGTGAAATTTTTTTTTAAACCAACTCACCATTATACAACGAACCCCCTTCTGCATATTCCATCACTAGACATACCTGTAGACAACAAATATTCAGCGGTTACAGCAGCCAAAAGAAATCTCTGCATCAAGTTCCACATGTTGCAGACACTCACCGGGTTACTGCAAGAGCCGTACAATTTCACAATGTTGGGATGGTTCACACGAGACAGCTGGCGAAGCTGGAGAATTTATGCAAATCAAAATACAACTTTTATAAAAAACTAAACTGTAATTTCCAATTACACATCAAGAAGTTACTCAAATTGTGGCAATACCTCAACAATAAATGCATTTCTCTCAGATTCACTGTCTATAGTCTTGATGGCCACATCTCTACCTTTCCATTTGGCCTTGCACACAACACCAAATGCCCCTCTGCCCACCACCTGAAACCACACACAAAACATTATACACACTGAACACAAAAGTAAAACTCTGTTTAAAGTCTTAAAACAATACATGACATCATAGCATATAACACAATTTCCAATCTAAAACAATGCTATAGTGTCTCACAAAACACACAAATGATTAATCTCAAGAGAACACCTGTGCTGGGAGCAATTGTTACAAAAGTATTGTTTTACTTATAAAAGTATTGTATTATGCGTGCATAAACTTTTCATCTGCAAGACATATAAAAATGTTTGCAAGTACGTTCTACTTCCAGACTGTGGTTAGTGAATAAAGGGGTGAACTTTTTGCCAGAAGAGAGTACATTGGCCACATGGATATTTGCGCATTTATACTCTATTTTATCTGAGATAAGGACAAGAAGAATGTTATTGTCAAATGCAACCTTTGGATAAAGCTGAGAGAAATTATATTTTCAAAGTAATATAGTATAATTACATTCATTTACATTGAGAAAGCTATATTCATCAGGCTCGCTTTGTGCATGACAGTTGTGTTGTGAACCAATAAAATTCAAAAAGAATAAAATGATGGCAACAATAGCCATGTTTCTATCCAAAGATGCAAATATGTGGAATAATTTAAACATTCGCAGATAAAGCACCATTTACATCCAATGAGAACAAAATCATCACTTCCTGATAAAATTGTACAAATTTACTTGCAATTTATGAGGAAAATGCACTTCCATTGTAATAATTTATCTTATTCGGTGGTGTGCTTTATGTTTTTATGCACATTTTCCAAATGTATGCATTTTGGAGTTTTTTGTGCTTTATTCTAAAATGCGTATAATAATAATATGTGGATGCAAATCTTCACATTGTCATGATATTGGAGTTTACATATTGTCCTGCTGTGTCTAATATTAATACTGTATACTCAAGCTATTCACTGACATTACACTGACAATTATAAACTATGTTAGTAGGCTAGATAGACCACAGTCATTATGTTTAATCATATTGCTTTCTATTGTCATTTCAGAATATTAGGTTCTTATTCTGCAGTTGTTTTGGAGCAAGTAACTAAAAAGTAACATAAGTATAACAATGTATCAAAATTATTAGACAGCAATATTGTAAAGTAATGGATTACTTTTACATCACAGTACCAAGTAATCTGTAGTGTAGTGTAGTGTATAACAGTTTGGAAGTAACTTGCACAACACACAAACTATATACTGTACTTTCAAAGGAAAAGTATCTTGGAATTGATGTAAAATAAAAAACACACACAATCTGACCATACCGCTCACCTCTTCCACCTCAATATCAGCATATTCGATCTCCTCAAACGGGTAGACAGGTGGTGTCTCCAGCATATCGGCGGAGGGCATCGACATCGCTAGCTCGCTAGCCAGCTAACCATCAATGCACACACAGACTGATGTACAGTCTAAAAACTCCTCGGATTTTTCAGCCGATTGACTTTAGAATATCCGTAAGACCTTTTCCCCACACGGTCTGCATTACACGTACATACGTGTGTGATAAATCACTTAAAATCTTGTTTAGCGGCTAACGTGCTAATTTGTCAATCTAATCCGTTAGCCAGGAAGCTACGTGGCTACAAACCAGACTAAAGTAGGTCAGGCATGTTAAACGCCGAACATATCTTCCTCTAAACATAAAATATATCCATGCGTTCCTGTTAAGTACATGAATATGTTCCCAAACGAGCTGAAAAGCACTTAGTGAGCGTGTAAGCACTAAACAGCTGGCTTGCTGCGGTCGCTGGATCTCCCCTCGGCACAGCGCTCGCTCCACACCGCCGCTTCCGCCGCCTCGCACATCGGCCTTTCCCCGTTTCTTGAAAATGCCACGAAATAAAACCCGTTTCACGTGTCTTGGCTACTAGGGCAGGCCATTCGAGTCATTGGAAAGAGGGCTACAACTTGCCAAAGCTCTCCTCCATGAGCTTGTTTGTTTTTTCTTGTTTTCCGTGGAGATTGTCAAGCTCCAGGAAGTGAGCGCTCTCTCGTATCGTGCCCCCTCTGGTCCATGCCAACTGAAACCTCTCCAAACTGTAGTAAGGAAAGGCCTGACAGAGACCTTTTGGTCATACAATGGGATTTTAAGTTTCAAGGCAGTCTGAAAACAACACTGTGTATTTATTTATCTTAAAAGCATATGGATTTAGATGAAAATGTAGATGAAATTAGTCACAGAGAGAAAGTAAAGGGCATGATGATTGAAGTGTCAACTATTGGGAAACTGGAAAACACAAATGGCTACATATTTTTAAGGGACATCAACACAGAAACTAAAAAGGTGCTTGATCTTTAAAATGTATATATGATATGGGCCAGAAACACATCATAAAGGGGCACTGCACCTCCAAATGCCCTGTAGTGATGCACTGTAGTGAATTAACAAATTTAATGTAAAAACTGATTCGATTTGTCATTCTTTTGCAGTGTACACACAGCTTTACACACATGCAAATATCCTTGAATTTGTTTTTTGTTGTTATGACTTAACTTTCAAAATATATACCGGTATTCTTTTATATGTTCTGTTGAAAATATCTATTTTTCACCAATGCAATATGATGTGACATCTATGACAATCTCTTTACTGCTTTGTGAAAATGTGGTATATTTTGGTTTATATATTTATACTTTCCAAAGCATCATTCAAAGAAGCATCTCTCTTCAATAAAGTAATTTTAGTACATCTTCAATAAATTCTCATTAACCTTGTGATAATTGTACAAAATTACTTGAGAATCTTGCTTGTACTAGTTTCCTTGTGTGTGTGTGTGTGTGTGTGTGTGTGTGTGTGTGTTTGTTTTAAGGGCATAGAAGGACAGATTTCAAGACATTTCACCGAGTAATGAGGACCCTCCTGAATATGAGGACATTTGGCTGTCCTCATAAAAATTACCCTTATAAACCCTTTTCTAAATATGTTTAAATACCAGAAAAGTGTATTTCTAAAAAGTTTTTTGCTGTCACCCTAAAAATAAACCTCATAAAACCTTTCTAAGCATTTTTAGTGGCTAAAATAAAGTAAAAAAACAAAGTCTTTGTATACCAAAAACGTGACATATGTTGTATATTTGTGTGTCCGTCACTGCCCCTACCGGTCGTCTTCGTACCTGCATCTAGCGTCACACAAGCGCGGGAAATCATACACAACGCGGGACATTATACACAACGCGGGAAATCAAACCCTGCTTCCTCAATGCGCATGCGTTATTCTATTTGATTAGCTGATGGGAGACACACGTGTTCGACAGTCCATTACTCTTCGCGGGAGATCTGGACGTGTACCTCGCGACAAACAGGTAAGAATTCAATTATAAAACATTGCTATATGTTTGAAGTATATGTATGTTTGTGGTATTAAGCATATTAGTTGAACTTAACCGGTCATGAAATGAAGACCACGCCTGTAACAGACACATGGTTTAACGTTACATATTTTTAATTATGCCTACTTTGTAGTTTTCTCAAATCTTAGTTAAGTAATTTAATCACTCTTTTCACCGTGATCATTTCGCTATGCTCTTTTTTGATGATATACTGACCTTACTGGCTTGTGTTTTCTCCAGACGCTTAATTGGCTTTGGTTAAAATTTTATATAATAATATTTAATGTATAACACATTTCATTTTTAAGAGATCTAAGCCTCGTATTACAGACGGGATTTTTAGACTGTAAGAATTTGGCCTTAATTCAGTTATGGCATTGAAGTAGCTTTTATAAATGTGACCAAGAAAAATACATTACTCTTCATCTTGAAGCAAAACAATGTCACTGACCATTATTTAAGATAAGTCAATGCAAGTTAATTTCAGTTATAATAGTTCCACCATGGATTTTAGGCTGGAACTAAGTTAAGCCTGCTTTGTAAACCTTTTGTCTCCACCTTTTTTGTCTGTGAATGTCCTTTGCCTAACTTAAATCACATTACTATTCTGTTAGCAGAGAAAAGTTATGTGAATTTACTAGTCATTAGTAAGATGAAAAGTAGTGAAGTTGTATGTTCACAATTTTATTTTTTAATCTCCTTAGCAAATTCTGCCATGCCACGGAGAACTACTCCACTTCAGGATGCTATTAATCACATCCTTACAGAAAGAGACAAGAATTCGATGTTGGAAATCAAACATATTAATCCAGTTAAAGGTGAGTGACTTTTGCGCTACAAGTTAGATTAAGGAGTTACACGTCGCTTGAATGGAACTCATCACCATTGGATTTCAGTCTATAAATTAATTATACAAAAAATCTATGTAAATTACATTTTAATAATATTTAAGTAATAGTGGGCCTGTCACTGTGTCCTATGTTTGTATCCATTATTCTTCATGTAGCATTGAAAAAAAAACCCACAATTTTTACATAGCAGCTGCTAGGATAATGGACTATAATTACATGTAGTGCTGAGTTTAATCCAGTGTATAGTCTGCTATCCCTTTGACTAAAAAGGTTGTGTCTGCAGGTCGTGGTATCTTCGCTTTAGCTGATTTCAGTCAAGGAGAGTTTGTGGTGGAGTATAGAGGGGAACTCATTGATGCAGCTGAAGCTGAAAATAGACGTAAACTGTATGAAAATGCATGTTTATTCTTCATGTTTGACTTCACATGGAAGCAGAAGACATGGTGGTAAGTTCAGAATCACTAATATATTCAAATGTCAGGATTTCTGTAGTTGTTGCAAAACCTTTCTCTTTAACTCTGAATCAGTACATCACACAACTCAACTTGTATTGAATGTTGGTCTTAAGTGTAGTTGTTTACAGATACAAGTACAACATACATAAGTATGTCACTATTTGTTGTCTAGTTATTGCATGACATTTGTATATTTGCAGTATTGATGGAACGATTGAAGATGGGTCATTTGGACGGCTTGTAAACGATGAGCACAAAGGACCAAATTGCAGAATGAAGTTGATTGAAGCAGAAGGGAAGCCACATCTCTGTCTTTTCGCACTGAAGAAAATTATGGCAGGAACTGAAATCACTTATGACTATGGTGGGAAAGAATGGCCTTGGCGCAAAGAGGTGGGTTATTTCGGGGGTTTTTTTCTATTCATCTAGCCGTCTTGATGACATAAATAGTCTGTATGTTAAGATGTGTGTTTTATGATTGAGATTACACAATGTTGGGTTCAACAATTCTATCCAAAAACACAAGTCAGTTACCGGTAGTATTACGTCAAACTTATATGACTTCCAGGGGCTGCCATATGGATGTTTTGTCCTGTATCTTTTGTAGATTCCTCTTACTGTTACAAGCACTGCTGGCCAAGAGCCCATTAAAGACTGTTTCCAAGACCAAGTCATAACATCCACTGAGTCTACTGAAGGTAAGAGACTTATTGTCCTTTTGTTTTACAATACTTCTGGAGGCCATGTAAACATATTGTGAATATAAAGCATGCGTACCAGTGATTTTGTTGCTTCTTTTAGAGGCATGCACAACCTCACCCTAACTGGCATTCTTCATATTTTTTCCTGTATTCTACAGAGAGCAGAATCCAGTCCTGCAATATAACTTCAAGCAGTCCTGCTTCCAAGGGTGGGTTGAAAATTAAATCTGTTAGAGCAATCAGTCCAATTGTTTTCCTATAATGGGACTTTAGTCAGTGCAACTACAGTAACACAACGTGTAGATGATGTTTAAGTTCATATGTGCATTTTTCTCTCAATTTGTTGACACACAGCTTAGTGGTGCAAGCCTTCCTTCTGGCCAACTGTCAGAGCTTGGTGACAAAGACCCTGACTTGGATCCCAATGTTCTCGCTACAGACTTACTAAGAGGTGAGCCTTACTCAACATTAGCAATGCAAGGTAAACACTGTGGTCTTCCATAGCGCTGTGTTCTGTTCACCAGGCACAGAATTGAGAGCAGAGTGTCAGTCATCGAGTTCTACACTGGATGGGCCTGAGCACGAGGTCAGTTTAAATTCAGTTATTTCATTTAGGATCCATGAATGTTTAGTTTGCAAGTAAACTCTGGTAATTTTTTTTTCGGGACAGAGTCACCATTAAACATTGTCTTCTCTTGTCTACATTGCCCCTTTTGAGTGAAATGGGCACAATAACAGTTGGTGCCTGTTCATTTTTGGACATTACTGTGCTTTTTAGGTGCATTGTGGCAGAGGTCAATGTGCTGCTTTACCTGCCAAAGAGGGGTTTGAAGAAGTAGGCATTCAGAGCCAGGAGGTTTTTCCTGCCGTGTTCTCAACAGACATTACTAGTGGTCAGTTAAAGTTTTGATTAAATGTTGTTGACTTTTTGTTTAATATATTTTCAGTAGATTTGTTTATCAGTGATGTTAGTATGTTTAGTATATTATGTCTATATGTGGTTTCAATGTCTATACTTGAGGCAAGACCAGCAATAAATCTCCTTGTGTTCTTTTATACAGAGACTGAATTGAGATCAGAGTGTCATTCATCCAGAGCTGTGTCAACGAGCTCTGCTTGTGAGGTGAATATGAATTGAACTATGTTTTGAAATTGAACAGTGGTTAGAAGTATTTTCATGTTCAAAGGAACAAGATTTTTTTTTAGTGTTTGAATAAACATTTTGCAGCTGTGATGGAATGCAGTATGCATGGTCTTTTCTAACCACTATGTCCCTACAACACTAGTGTTACTCCGAGTATGCCACAAGTTATGAAAGTTAACTTGAAAGTTCAACATTGAAAGACTCAGGGTTGAGCATTGAAGTCACTATAGGTCCAGAGGACAGTGTCCTTGCTAACCTTAAGTCTGTCTGTGTCAAGCTCACACACGTGCAGTTCAATTTTGACTTTTTTTTCCCAGTTAATTTCCCTGCCTGGTTCTGTAACCTTTTGCAAACAACTTTGGTCCGTGCTGTCCCGATTATCATTCTTCTCTTCCTTGCTAGCCACAGCACAACAACCCGTAACAGCAAGGGAAGGCTTTATTGTCCCTGCAGAGTCTATTTAAGTGATTAATTAAATGTGAAAACAAATGTTAATGAAAGTGATTTTTCAATTCAGCAGTAAAATGAAGGTCAAAATTGAATTGTATGTGTGTGTGAGTTTGACACAGACAGACTTAAGGTTTGCAAGGACACCGTCCTCTGGACCTATATTGACTTCTGTGCTCAACCCTGAGTCTTTCAATGTTGGAAGTATCAGTGTGTGGCATACTCTGAAAAAACATGTGTTTGTAGGGACACAGTGGTTAAAAAAGACTGTCCGTACAGAATCATTAAATTCATAATGATATGGTAAATGACTTATTTATTTAATGTTTTGATTAATTTTTTTTACAGTGTACAATTCATAAGCTGGTTTTTGAAGTGGTGAGAATGGACAAATGCTGGATCTGCAAGTCACCTGTGGCATCCGTCAGATGGCATGGTGTAAGATGTAAACGTAAGTGTGTATTCATCTTTTAATTATATTCTCAGTTTGTCATTAGTAGTTCAATTTCATGCCATGTTTAGATCTCAACTAAAGACAAACATAATTTACTGTATACGTTAAAGTAACACTTGTTAAAGGTTTGTTGGTATATCAAATGGGCCATTGACAAAGCAAATAAGCATTTATTTTTTTTATGTGGGTAGGGGGCATGCCTTATCCATTCCCATGCAGGGTTTCACTATCCCTTTAAACATAGTATAGCATAATGTATGCTAAACAATTCAGCATTGAGTGTTTGGTCAGGATGCTGATTTTACAATCAGAAAAAAACTAAATCTCAAGTCTCTTGATGACGTGTAAGTTTAAATACAGTGGTGAGATACGAAACTAATCTGTTCCAGGGTGACGGTCGTATGTCAAACAATTCGTTTCTCGAAGCACGTTTTACATGGATCCGTACAACGGCTCTAAGAAACAACAGTATAAGTAGATGGAAACCAGTAAAAAAATGGAAAACCAGAGAAAAATCAAGTAACGTTTCTTCAATCCTTAAATATACCCATTGTTAATGTAATAAATGATAATAAAACAGAATAAAACACAAGCAAAACACGTAATATGTACACAAATGTGAAACCTTACCTCGAGAGTGAAGCTATGTGACAGAGGAGGTGGAACAGATGGCAGAAAACATTACGGCACCACGTATAAAAGTTAACTTTCTTGAGATATTTCACGAATAACTAACACAAACATTCAGCTTGTGAGAAGGAGAGACGCTTCTGAGAATGATATTTCACTCTATTTAAAACTGATTTAAAGTGTTTTAAGGCGTATTAGCCCCTTAAAGCGTACTTTTTGCAATCGGGGAAAGGAGTGCCAGGACCCGGAAGCGCAGCACAACATAAGCTATTAATAGAGCAGAACTGTTTGTGTTTCTTTGTATCTTGAATTTTTTTCGCATCTCGAAGCAAAATCTTTCCCGAAAGACCTTTCGTATCTCCAACATTTCGTAACTCGAAGCATTCTTATCTCTGGGTACCACTGTACTGTGACGAGTCGGAGTGTGATCAGCGTCCGCCAGTTACAACACAACAGTCTGCCTGTTTGCCAGCTGCACTTCAATAAGCTGCATTCATTAAAATGAGTCACAGCCGATGAACGGGGAGTCACACTGATCAGCATGGGAAAAGTGCTCTTTCCCTCAGGTGGGAGCAGGGGATGGACGCTGCAAGAGCCACCCGGGCTTACAAAAGGTGCCCAGGAGGTGCCACCTGGGGCCAGAGTGTCGCCTTCGGGGCAGTTGAGTCACTGGGTATTCAGTTGACTCTGCTTTTTTTTTTTTAGTTGCATTAGTGCATTTAATGATTGATTGCATGGGTTTACTACTTGCTTTGACTTTGAATGGTTAATGTAAAGTCTCTGCCACTCTAGTGAATTCTGTCTTTTTTTCTCTGAAGAATGCTGTGGCGTGTGGCATAAAATTTGCCTCAAGAAATCCTCAGAAGACTGGGATATATCAGATGTAAGTGTACATTCAAATATTATTCTTAATATCAATTTGATTGCTCTTAACAGTTTTTGACATCTTTCTCATTTTAAAATAATGTACTTTACAGGACGATGTCTCATCTGGTGATGAGTTCATCCCAGAATCTGTAACTGATTCAGAAAGCTCTGAACAGAGCAGACCATGTTGCCTGAATCATACAAAAAGTCCCGTACCACTAAAATTCTGGATTTATGTGTTCCTTATGCTGAACAAGAACAGACTCTAGATATACAAAGCAACTGTAAGAATATCCTGACTGTCCAAAAAACTACTGATGTTCTTCAAAGTGACCCAGAACCAGAAAGCCCAGTGTCATGCAAGCAGACAGCAAAAGATGCAAGTAATGAAAAGGTTACAGTGGATATTCTTGACCAAAGTGCATCCCCGACAAAATCTGTAAAAGTCCTTAAAAGCCAAGTCAACTATTGTTTTGTGTGTGAAAAACCTCAAACAAAATTAGCACGTCATCTTGAGACGCATGTAAATGAAAATGCTGAAGTCGCACAGGCACTCCAATTCTCCAAGTCATCAAAGGCCAGAAAGGTTCTTCTTGAGAAATTGCGAAACCTTGGTAACTTTAAGCACAACTCTGTTGTTAATAGCACAGGATCAGGCTGTCTTAAAGTAAAAAGGAGTTCCAAGCAGAGTAGCAGCTCTGAGATATACGAATACTGCTTGTACTGTAAGGGTATGTTAGCCAGAAAAGAACTTTCACGGCATATGAAAAGATGTGCTCTAAGACCAGAGAATAATGTTGAAGAGGGACCTGAATTGAAAGACAAAGCCTTTGGTTTAGCATCTGCTCAATCCACCATGTCCCAGCCAATTTCATGTGAGCTTTGGACAGTGCTGGGAAAAATGCACAAGGATGATGTGTCTACTGCAATAAGGAATGATCATTATCTAATGCAGTTTGCCCAGTCCCTCTTTAATAAGCATGGACAGGACCGATCAAAGCATGAGTACATTCGACAGAAAGTAAGGGAACTTGGGAGGTTACTTGTGACTTTGCGCCACACAACAAGAATCCACAACATGGAAGAGGCAATAAAACCAGGCAACTTCTTTATTCTTACGAGTGCGGTCAAGAGAGTTTCAGGCTTTGATCATGAAAACAGCACATTCAAAGCCCCAAGTTTGGCCCTTAAAATTGGGCATTCCCTCAGAAAGATCAGTGACCTCATTATGTGTCGTGCTCTCATGGAAGAGGACCAAGAGGTGATTGAGTCCATCAGGAGGTTTCATACTCTTCATGAAACAAAGTGGTCAGAATTAGTCTCCCATACTGCCTTATCTAACCTAAGTGAGGCAAAATACAACAAAAGCACCAGGCTTCCATTAGCCAAAGATGTCCAAAAGCTACATTTATATCTTGGGGAGCAAGTGAAATTGACCAAGGAGAAACTAGCTGATAATCCAACAGCAGGCACTTATGCAGCACTAGCAAAGGTGACCCTCTGTCAGGTCATTTTGTTTAATAGGAGGAGGGAAGGTGAGGTGGCACGGATGACTGTAAAAAATTTTGAAGATCGTGACATGTCCAAACTCAACGATGACATAAGCTCTGGGCTTACAGATGTTGAGAAGACACTTTGCAAACAATTTGCCAGAGTAGAACTCAAGGGAAAAAAAGGACGAAAGGTTGCTGTGATCTTGACTTCTGATATGGCCACTAACCTATCATACCTCATTAGTAAAAGGAAAGAGTGTGGTGTAACCGAAAACAACTATTACCTCTTTGCAATTCCTGGTAGTGATGGGCACTACAGAGGGCAGTTTGCTCAATTTGCAGATGCTTGTGGAGCTGAAGATCCTCAAAACCTTAGATCAACCAACCTTCGTAAACAGATTGCCACAATAAGCCAAGTCATGAATTTAAAAGACAATGAACTTGATCAATTGGCTGATTTTCTTGGCCATGATATTAGAGTACATAGAGAGTACTATCGACTGCCCCAATCAACAATTCAGCTGGCCAAGATCTCCAAGCTGCTTATAGCTATGGAGAAGGGAAGTGTGAAGGATATTCAAGGAAAAACTCTGGATGAAATTGGTGGTATGCTTAATTTCACATTTTATTTACTTGGTGTATGTGTATATGGTGTAATAATATTTCTTATCTTTATTTTACGATGCCATTTTATCGATGACTTAGACGACATGGATACTGGATCACTGCAACTCCCTGAAGTTTCCACATTGCAAGGTAATGTTGAAGTTGGCTCTCAAGACTACTGAAATGCTATTGCAGTTATAGTAGTGAAAATGTTTAAATATTATTATTATTTTTTTTTTATACATTTGGCTCATTTGTGCAGTGGGTAGCCATGTGACATTTCAGTTAGAAGGTTGCTGGTTAAAGGTCAGAGAAGGAGTTTGCTTGTTCTCCCTGTGCTTGCATGGGTTTCCCCCGGGTACTCCCGGTTTCCCCCACAATCCCAAAAACATACGTCAGGTTCATTGAATTACCTAAATTACCCTTAGGTTTGTGTTGCCCTGTATTGGACTGGCGACACAATGAATGAATAATATATTTGGATAACATATGTAAATGTTTGCATTCTTCTCCTTGCTTTTGTAGTTAATACCATTGGTGGTATTTGTTTTGTTTTTTAGAAAATGGAGAAAACTTTGCTGCTTTGACTTTAGCATCACCTCACCTTTCCGAGACTGCAGCTCAAGGTATATTCTCAGCGATGGGTCCAAAGATTGCTCATTTAATAAGCTGGGAACACAAGGAAAACCATCAACTGTATATAGCACTTTTAACTATACAAAGTGCATCAAAGCACTTAACAGAATCCACTAGTAGAATAGAGTGTCAGAAATGAACAGTGTAAAGTTTCAGCCTTTGCATTACTAAATGTATAAAGTTAGTTGTCTACATTTGGTACGGAAAGTATTTAGAACCCCTCAAAGTTTTCACTATGTTAATGCCTTTGGTATAGTATCTGCTCAATCCAGCCAATTTCATGTGAGCTTTGGACGGTGCTGAGAAAAATGCACAAGGATGATGTGTCCACTGCAATAAGGAATGATCATTATCTAATGCAGTTCACCCAGTCCCTCTTTAATGGCCTCCATAACCTTTAAATGTTTGCAGAACACAGTAATCATTTATAAACCAGTGGCAAACCCAGTTTTAAGAGTGAATGTGTGTTGCCCATAAGTGAGCTGGAGATGGGCACCAGCAGACCCCTGGGACCCCGGGTTTGAAGATGAATGAGTTTTATGCCCTAAGTGATTGATTGGTAAGCAGACAGAGTCTTTAAGCCCATACATTTATACTGTGCATTTCATTTTTTAGATGACCAGGAAAATGCTACCTGCGTAACTTCTGGTTCACCTCATCCCCCTGACTCTGTTACTCAAGGTATTATTAAAATGCAGTGTCATGTTGTTTATTAAGGAGTCTGTGAACACATTATCGTAATTTCCAGACTATAGAGCGCACCTGATTATAAGCCTCACCCAGTACATTTTTGAAAGAAAAAAGTTTTGTACATAAATAAGCCGCACCTGTCTAGAAGCCACAGGTGCCCACATTGTAACATTGTAAGAAAGATGCTGCACAGAAAGTTTTCAAAGTTTTAATATCAAACCTTAACTTTTCTTTCCAAACAGTGTCTGTAACACGCTAGTAACAGACAACTAGAACACTTTTAGCCGTTTTCATCTTCCTTCTATGCACTGAAACCATGAGTCTTCCTCCTCCGTGTTGGAATTGAGTAGCCTCAGATATACTTCACCACAAGCTTTCTCAGTCTCTTTCGTTGTCGCTTTCAGTGTAACTCTCATCCTGAGGCAAATTCACTCCTAAGCTTGTGCTGTCGTCACCATCACACAGCAGACCAGCCTTTCGAAACCCGTTGGTGATTGGATTTTTTCACACTAATGTGAAAGAATCACACTAATGTCAACTTTGTCGTGCCCCTAGGAATCACAGCTGGAATGGAGTTTGTCCTCTTGATGGCTACTTTCACAGAATCTGTAATATGGGCCTCTGTGCTGTCCAAAACAAGTAATGCTCATCAGTCATTCGTTCATTAGGCTTTCTACCATTCACCCTTTCATGAAAAATTTCATGACAATGTCTTTCGAGAGGATTTTTTTGGCATTTTAAACCACTTAAAAAGTACCCTTAGTGGAAGCTTTAGTCCGGATGCCGTGCACCCCAAAACACAGGACTAATGCGTCCTCCCAAAAATACTGAATTTTCTTTTCGGTTGCGGTTGTATTAATAGTCTAAACTAGAGTCTTCCTCGACACATTCCACCTGTCCAACTCTTACTTTTTCTGCTTAAGTGCCCCTGTGGGCGTTTGAAAGATTTTATAAATTGGCTGCATCATTGCATTAGCCGCAGAGTTGAAAGCGTGTGACAAAAGTCCCGGCTTATAGTCTGGAAATCACGGTAATAATATAAAGCATATAAAGAAGCTGGATGTTTGTTTTTTAAAAAGCAATGTAATGGAATGCCAGGTTAATTAACATAGACTTGATTTTGAGCATATCAAGTCAATTATCACAAACGTATCTTTTTTTTTTTTTATTGTACAGATACCCATGTTTCATCAAGGCGGTGTGTGAAGAGACCGTGGTCTGAGGAAGAGATACATGCTGTGATGAAACATATGAGGCCTTTTATTGAGAACGGTGTCACTGTGACCAATGGGCAGTGTCTGAACTGCAAAGAAAAGGAACCACATGTTTTGGAAAAGAGAACAATTCAAAACATTCGTGATTTTGTAAGGAACAGAGGTCTAGCTTTTAAAAAGCATTCAAATGCTAAACGCTAAATTTTGAGTCTCCTTTCTAGGTTTTTTTTTCTACTCGCAGGCTTTGTTTAGTTTGTTTTGACATTTATTTAGCCTGGGCAAAGAATCAGTTTTAAGTACACATTCATTGTACAAAGCTCTTCTTCAAGGAATTTAATCCTTGAGAATTAAATATGGATCAGTGATTGGACAAATATAGTGTCTTGTTTTAATACTGACAAACATATGTTAACAATCGAAAATTATCTTAAATTCAGATGAGTTGGTTGTAGTAGTCATTAGGGGTGTAACGGTTCACGGGGATGTATTGAACCATTTCGGTACAGCCTGTTCGGTTCGGTACACTTGCGTACCGTTTCGGTATTTTTATTAATTTTTTTATTAAATAATATAAATTTATTATTAGTGTGACATTAAGCGCAGCAGAACAATGTTCCTAGGCGAGTTTCCGCACAGACGCTATTGAGTGACGCACAGTAGAGCTGCATGAGTAACTGTGAGAAATGGCAACAGCGAAAGAGAAGCCAGAGTTTGAAGACCCTCCCACTTCACTACGGTCTCCTGTTTGGGAACACTTTTGCTTCTCTGTTAAAATACATAACGGGGATAGACGAGTGGATAAGTTTAAAGTTGTATGCCGACATTGTTCCACGGAGATCGGGTTTGTGGCAGGCAACACATCTAACATTTTCTACTGTTGTTGCTAGTGTTAAAAAATTAAATACTGGAACTAGTTAGGACCTGAAAACTTTTATTTAAGAAAATGTGTTTTTCTTTATAAAGAGTGCAATTTTTTTAAAATATCATGTCACTTTTATTTATTTTATGCAAGAATTATTTTGTTTATTGGCAGCTTTTCAAAATAAAGATTATGTAAGTTCTTATTGATTTGTACCGAAAATTAACCGAACCGAACTCTCCAAGACACTGTAGCGAACCGAATACGGTTTTAGCGTACCGTTACACCCCTAGTAGTCATACTTATTTTCAGATTTAAATTTCAGGTTCATTCACAATTTGAATGAGGTACGAACAATGATTTTTGCTTAGAACAAATAATATCCATATCAGTAATCCATAAACAGTCCAGAAGTCTCTTGGGCAATCAAGACTCCCGAAACGTGGAGTCCAGATAGAAGGGCAGTTATTTCAGTACACAATGGATGGAAGAATAGCAGAGCAGAAGGGGATGAAGATTGGTTGAATATAATGGTCAGTCTTAAAGTGAGAACTCAAGTCTTTGTAAGAGACATAGCCCTGGCAACCGAGGAGCAGGAGTGGGGCCAGGTGCAGGAAGTCTGCAGGTGTAAACAATAGATCTGACAGTCTGGGAAGTGCAGAGCAGTCTTAAAGGCAGCTGGGAAATGGCTCTGATTGGTCGCCTGGACTAAAGTCGGGAGATGTGATTGACAGTTCTGCTGTCACTGTTAAACAGTTTGACCAGTGATGTTCAAATGGAATGCATGTGAAAATATATGCTGATGCTTCTGGCCACATTGTCAGTGATTGTTTTTGCAATAAATGAGGGTTTTGGGTCTTTCCAACATAATATTACTCATCCATGTGACTCAACCAAAGCTTATCATATCCTAACTAATGCCAGACTACCTAGCTGCTATTAATCTAAGGGTTTCTCTTTTTGAGACATCTAGAGGCCTTCTCTTACATTTCGTATTGGTACTTGCTAAGGAGTGTGCCAAAAAACCTCTGCAGCCTACCTCTACTGGTAGGGACTTCTCCAACCATCCTACTGACAGTCTTTGACCAGTCCCTCGTACTTTGAGAGCTTCCTCTCAAAGGCCTTTTCCATTCTTTTTTTTCAACAGGACTGTCAAATCCAGTATCTTAGCCTGCTTAGTAAAAGCATAAGGATGATCTCGACATGGAGTGATCGCAGCATTACGGCTAGGTACTTTAGCTGCCAATCTAGGGCCAGCCACATTTGCCAGTCACTTGTAGAAAACAAACAACCTGCTACCCAGCTCTAACAAAGGCAAAGGTCTACTTGGATGGGCAGTTCATCTTAGCCCTCCAAAGTCCTTCAATGATCTTATCGTTCTTACCAAGTGACTTGGTGCTAGTGCTGAGGATTCCTTACATGTAGCACAGAGGGCAGGCTGGTGACTCTGCAATGTCCCGTTTGCAGGTTCAAAGGGGTTGGGAAAAATAAAGGCAGTATATGACCTGGTTTAGTGGACAATAGCAGACATATACATAGAGCTTGTACAATGGTTGGGAAATATCATTGCTGGTTGACAGTTAATTATTATTATTTTTTTAAAACAATAATACTTCATAAGACTTGGTATTGGTGTTGCGTTCACCCAATTGGATTAATGAAATTTAGCCCACCAAAGTTTACAGTTCATTATAGAATAATTTTACTGTAAACTTTTATAGAATTAAATAATCTGATTAGAGCTGCAGATGTACTCTAACAGTGTGTACCATAACTTATGATATAAAGGATACCTTAATCTGCCATGCTATTTACAACATATTCATTAAATTGTAATGAACATCAGAAAAAATAAAAAGGATCATAGTATAATTATATTATTTCAATGATGTGCTTCATCCACTTTTGTCTTTGTAATCCATGTGTCCCTTTAAAGCAGGTTGTCCTCTGTGTGTATGTATGGTAAACTGGCTTTACAGACCTCGTGTCCCGGCAAAGCAGGTTATACTCAGTGTGTGTGTATGGTGAACTGGCCTTACAGAACTTATGTCCCTTCAAACCAGTTCTACTCTGTGTATGGTAAACTGGCCTTATAGAGCTTGTGTCCCTTCAAAACAGGTTATACTCAGTGTGTATGTATGGTGAACTGGCCTTACAGAACTTATGTCCCTTCAAACCAGTTGTACTCTGTGTATGGTCAACTGGCCTTATGGAGCTTGTGTCCCTTCAAATCAGGTTATACTCAGTGTGTGTGTATGGTGAACTGGCCTTACAGAACATGTCCCTTCAAACCAGTTTTACTCTGTGTATGGTCAACTGGCCTTATAGACCTTGTGTCCCTTCAAAGCATGTATACTTAGTGTGTATGGTGAACTGGCCTTACAGAGCTTATGTCCCTTCAAACCAATTGTATTCTGTGTGTGAATGGTTAAAGGCCTTATAGAACTTGTGTCCCTTCAAAGCAGGTTGTGCTCAGTGTGTGTGTATGATGACATCACTGTCCTTTTACACCACACTGTCCTTATTGCCTATTTTGTAGAAAAGTCTTTACAAACCACACGAAAGTCTGAAAAAAAGGCCTATTTTTATATCTCAGCTATGCTAAGAAAATACTTTAATTTTAAGTTGTGTATAGGTCTGTTGATTTTTTTCATGATTTTTGAAGCAAATTTTGTTGCTCTAGCCCCTCGGGAACCCAGTGTACCTGTATACCTATGGCCAGTCTGATTTGGGCAAAATTGCAAAAATTGTCCCTATAGCCCGACAAACGGGTATGCGTGTGTGTGTGTGTGTGTGTGCGTGCGTGCGTGCGTGTGTGTGTGTGTTTTAATCATTTTTACGAATTAACACTAAACATTGTGACATCCAAATGGCATGAGTCACACCGTATGACATTTTTACATTTGGATGAAGTAGAAATTATAATATATCAAAAACAACTTTGGGAGCATTTACTACATCTTGTCAGAGATCATACATCTATATGTGACACATAGGATCAGAATTGTGTTATTTGTCAGCCACTCAATTATCACTTTCATATCACATTTAGGTAATTTAAAACCTTTGATTCAACCAATGTATGTTTTGGAACTGGAAGAGAAGTGGAAAACCCAGAGGAAACCCATGCAAACATAGTGAAATGTATTTATATAGTGCTTATGCAGATTCTTCACAGCAGCTTGTGGGACAAGGTGACTAGTTATACTCCAGAGACCAGACAGGTGCATGTACTTGTGGAGGAACATGTTGCTGTGGAAAACCGGGGCACCCGAAGCTAAGATCCCCATCTCACGTGGGAGTATGCATCCCAGTACAGGGTGGTAGTCACCCACAGGGGAAGTCAATCTAAACAGACCTAGAGGTAACGACTTCATCTCCATGTGGAGGCTTCTGAAGATCTTGGAACCACCTGAAAATAGACTAAAGCAACAGAGAAGCAGGCAGTGAAGCAGGATTTTCATCATATACATATTCAACATAAGCAAACTGATGTTAAGTAAAAGTAAAACATTATTTAATCCTTGAAATAAATTTGGAGGTGATTCTGAACTCCATATGTTTTGAGTTTGTTCGAGGTGAGATGAGAGAATGTCCTTCTTTGGTGGTTATTAGGGACGACCAACAGCCTTGCAAATTGTGATCGAGTTGGAAAATGGTGGGTTTAAATGCTAGCAGCAGTATTTTAGAATCAATGCGATACCAAATAGGAAGCAAGTGCTGCAGGATAAGATTGGTGTGATATGATCATACTGTTCTGGTGAGGACTCTAGCAGCCGAGTTCTGAACCAACTTTAGCTAACGAAAAGAGGATCTAAACAGCTTACGGCTGAAACATGTCGAAAACTAATGCAAACTATACTTAAAAAAGGCAGTTCCACCCAGAGCATGATTCCAATAGTTCTTAAAAATACCATGTGCAAATCTTTTGTATTGTGTGCTATTATGTGCCATATTAAATGATGCACTCATAACACCACAATGATGACACAGTGTTAAATATTAAGCTGAACAGAAATATGAAGTAGTGGCCACACAGGTAGGATATATCCCTGCGTAATAATTAGGCCTAATGAGAAATCCAAATGGCTCATTAGAAGGCTCCTCCGGGTTAATCTGAGACAAGGTTGAAGGCTGGGCATATGGTGTGGGATCTGTGCTCTAAACAGATGATTTTGATTATCTTGCATTGCAAGAAAAGTCTTTCCCAAGCAATGTTGGTGTCTTCTGAGGATTTTGGATACAAGTATTATTCCATCTAACAAAAAAGGACTAATGAGAGTTGGTGTTGTTTGGAATGTTAGGAACTAGATTTAAAGGTGCCGGAGGAGTGACGTTATCGCATTTTCCATATTAGCAGGGTGACGCCAGCTTTGCCAAGGTTACTAGTTAAATAGAATGATTCTGAATTTCTTTCTTTCTTTCTTTCTTTCTTTCTTTCTTTCTTTCTTTCTTTCTTTCTTTCTTTCTTTCTTTCTTTCTTTCTTTCTTGCTTTCTTTCTTTCTGTCTTTCTTTCTTTCTTTCTTTCTTTCTTTCTTTCTTTCTTTCTTTCTTTCTTTCTTTCTTTCTTTCTTTCTTTCTTTCTTTCTTTCTTTCTTTCTTTCTTATGAGTAATATTTGTTTATATTGTAGTCATTATTTAGCTAAATGGAAAGAAATCAATGATATCAACCTATATGAAAAATCATCAGAGGACGATAAACCCAAAGGCACTACCACTTCTTCCTTATCCTGAAATTGTTGATTTCCTTGTTTTTGGAATAAGCACATACATATTGCAGGAGTTCAAAGGCTTCAAATCACCCACTGACCTACAAACCTGTTTAAATGACATTATATACTAGTTACAGTATAAATATGCACAGAAGTGTTGTAAATAACTGCTGTTTAATAAAGAATACACGAGATACATAAAGCTAACTGCGACTACTAGTGGAGTCTAAGATTACAAACAAAATGGACGCCACACCCAATCCAACTGGATGTGATGACACCTCCTCCCGCCATATAATTCCATTTTTAAAGCATTTATAATAAATATTTGAGCACTATATTCTAGCACAGCACCATTAATGACTTTGGTCAAATGTTTGTAATCACCTTGTATTTTTGACTCCACAAAACTTTTCATTTCTCCCCCACCCGCTGTTGACCAACTGCTGATAAATACAACTAGTAAAAAATTCTTAAAGGCATCAAATTATTCCATTCCTTGGTACCAAATACAACTTTTTGCTCTGGACTAAACAAATTTACTTCTTCATTGCGGGTTTGCTGCTCTCATTCCTGATCAGACAGCATGCCACCTCTGCATGTTGATGAGCTGCATAGCGATTAATCTGATTGGTCATTGGGTGGTGCTAGGAACTATGGGTGGTTCTTTGATAATCGATTATCGAAGAATGTAGGACTGGACAAACATGCATAAAAAATTGAACAACGATGGTATAATGTCAGAAAAATTGAGTTTTAGCCATTAAATGGTCTTTCTATCAAACTCATTTGAACATTCTTCACAAATTTGTGGTGCTTCCACATGGTGGCACTAGTGTATCAGTTTGGAATCAAAGAGAAAGCAATCCATTACATCCCCTTTATGATGAAGTGCAGACGCAGCTAGAGAACACATTGTACAGTATAGGTACATGATTATTGCTGGGATTATAATTAATTAATTCATTTGTTTATGCATGCATCAGCACTGCTGAAGTGGAAATAGTCTAATTGGTTGATGGATTGCATAACGCTTCAAGCACCTGACAAACATTTGTCTTACATTGATGGCTTTTTACATGCTGTAAGCTTTTAAGCTGGGCATTATGAATATCCATGTCCCAAATAAGACAAACAATGCTTAATTGGAGTAGGAAGGTACTCGTGTGGGCTTGTGGGGGTGCAAAGAAAGGTTGTGCTTTGTAAATATTCATGCAGATCATTTTGTGTAAGTAGAACAATTCCCTCTGCTGCAGCCAGGCAAGCAAAAAGTGAGAGCATCAAGGGACCGTCATTCTGTTAAAGAATTTTAACTCTATCTAAATGCTGCATTCACTTGCTCTGGATTTATGTGACACTTCAAATAAATCAGCAGAAGAATAAACCCATGCACGAGCTGATTAGTCTTAGTCTTTTGCTTGTGTTGTAACAGCCAGATGAAAAAATCTCTGCATTTTTTACATCTCCATACAACAGGAGCTTGGAGCCAAATAAATTCACAGCATGGTGTATTCCAAAATGTTATACAATTTATGATAGAAAAGGATTTTATGGAATGTTTTTTTTTCTGAATTGTCTTATTTAATGATCTCAAGAAGGAATGAAAAATCATGGCATTTAAAATAGCAATAAATTAATTATTTTTCTGTCAAACATCAAATATATTCTTTAGCTTAAACCATTCAGTATGCATGATTTGTTTGAGTTTTTAACAGCCAGCATTGTTTAATAAACTAAAATAGTTTGAGGAACTCTACTAAGTTCTACTGTTATAGACTTAATGGACTTAATGGACACCCAGAAGATGGTGCTTTCTGTTTTTTTCTGTTGCTGCTCTGTATCAGACTCACATGTGTTTTGGACTTTTCAGTCCCTTAGAGTGCCCCGACAACTTTACACTGATAAAAGACTGTTGAAATATTGTGATAACCTATTATAGAAGACTCTGGAAGCAAGGTTTAAACAGGGGTAAAAGAAAACACCAGTTTAAAAAAGCTAACAAACTGCATAGAGCAAGAGAAAGAAAGAGAGAGAGAGGAGGAAGGGGGGGTTGTCCTGAGGGAAAGAGAGAGAGTAGCATGCTGTAAGTCTCTCCCTCAGAATCAGCAGAACAAACCAAATGTCTGTCGGCAACTTCACTTAAAAAGCCTCCACATTCCTGGTTGTGATGTAGTTCCTGTTCCATCTGATGTTTTTTTTGTTCAGGCTCAAACATCAAACAAAAATGTGCTTATGATTATTATTCCATTACAGGTGCTATGTCAATAAGAACTTTATGCATGTTTTGCAAGATGTTTAATGCAAAGTTTTGTGGTCAAACAACAAAAAAAGCTAACCTTAGGCCTTTGTTAGTGTGGAATATCTGTAGGGTTCTGGGTGACAGAGCTACTGCAGCTGCTCTCTGCTGGAGCCGGCATACACAGCCAAAAAGAACCTCCTGCCGAGCGCAAAGGGACCAGCTGAGAATGACCTTTCCCAATTGTTCCAGCCTGAGATGGGAACACTAAACTTGATAAGTAGTGCTAAAACATGCCGCAGTTCCACAGCCACGTATTCAGAGAACACAGATCCAAGCTATAAGACACTCCTTTGATAATTTGTAAATCAAAGATGACAAAAACAAGTATAAAGCATGACCTTTTCTGTCTGTTGTGACTGCTGTATGCGACTTTAGTCCCTGGCTTTTCCCTCAAACGCCTCAGAGCTCAGACGTTATTAATCTTTAAAAGATTCATACAACTAGATGAGTGCTTTATCCTCAAGTGCCCTTGTTTATCTCCATCGGAACCCTTTTAATCAGAATAAATGGAGAGAGTAGCTGTTCTTATCTGATGAAATATTGCCTTGTGAATTTCAGAGCAGCCCGTGCTTAAGAAACATTAACCGTTACATATTTTCTCTAGGGAAAGAAGGTATGTAAAATTGACTAAAGTGTAATTAAATTTATCTTCAAAAACAACACCCGTAAAAAGTAAATCGGACCTTTCAGTGAGAATATCCTTGGTATGTAGAGCCAAAGGCCATTTGGAGGAGAGCTAAAGGTGTAAATCTTGTATCTAAAATAAACAAAATAATAACAATGATCTCATGAGAGCATGAATATAGATGAATGCTGTGCGCCAAAGGAGCACTATTTTCTGGTAATGAGCTATAGGGGCCTAAGCTTTGCCATTATCAGCAGTGGTACAGACAGAGGCCTGCTGAATAGCTGCGTGTTTCTGTACTCGGTTCTTTATGAGTTTGCTTAGTTTCTCTCCAGTTGTTATGCAGTGCCTACATCTTATTTCAAAGAGAATCAATCATTTTAAAAAGTGATTTATGGCATGTGGATTGTGTCCAGAGCTGTAGATTAGCTCTTTAAATCAGTCTCCAAGGGATTCAGCCCAGAAAACACTCACATTCCAGGATACTGAGGTGAGCTTATTTGGTTTTTCGGGGTCAGTCTGATTAGAATAAATGACAATTTTGTACCACTAAATCTGTGTATTATCCAGCACTGTGAGCTATGAGGAACAATCCTGCTTCTGCATTTTGTCCATTCACATGAGGTGAAGGTGTGTCCCAAATATTTTTTAAATGCTAGTGATGGACTAAGACAAAGGGCTATGCACCCCTCTGTTCCAAGAGATGTCTGGGCCGACATTTCAAACGCAGGTGTCAACCGGTGCAACTGAAAGATAGAAATAATAAAAAGATAAAAATAATTTAGTAAAAAACATAGATTTAATGTACAATATATGTAGGTCAGAAAAATTGTTTTAAATCATACAAAAAAAAAACTCAGTTTTAAAGGAATAATACAGCATTTTTAGACTAATGACATTAATGTTAAACGAAAGACTAACCTATAGCACATAAAATTTTCATTTGTTCAAGTAAAAAATGTAAAATGTTAAAAATGATGTATTTGATGAGCTTTAAAAACCCATTTGGCTGAAGAATACAGTTTTGTGGCTAAGCTCTGATTAAAAGGGACACATTTTCCACGGCCCTTAGCCCCCGGTTTCAGGGACATAGTAGATGCTGGGGTGGTTATGTCAGGTTATGCCAGACATAAGAGAGGGAAGTCTTGGGGTTCTTGCTTAGACTGCCCCCCAAACTCTCAAAATGGTAACCTTCTAACTGCTACTGACTGCACTAAAAACTGTTTCTTAGATTTTATCTGATGAAGCTGCTTTGGGCTTGACAATAGGTACATTGATGGACTGGGAGTTAAGGTTGTCATGCCCATGTCATGCCCATTTACACAGACCTGGAGAACTCCAACTCTTCTGGTCTAAATGACTATTGCGCATTGGTGTTTACATTAAGTGGTTAATTTGCAAACCAACAAAATAGATGCCACTTCAATACCTGGACATTAGCAAAGGAAATTATTCATGGCTTCTGTTCATTGAACACAGCTCAGCATTTAATACTGCAGTGCCTTCAAAGCTCTTCATAATACTCAGTGATCTGGGTCTAAATCATTTACTCATTTATGGATCCTGAGTGTTCTGACCAATAGACCACAGGTGGAAAGGAAAAGACACTAGCTCTAACACAGCATCACACTTAACCTGTTCTCCACAAAGTTGCGTTCTGAGTCCTCTGGACTTCTTGCTCTACACCCATGACTGCTATGCGTGTCACAGCTCCAACTCCATAGGCAAATGTTCAGACGATACAGTGGTGGTTGGACCCATAGAGAACCACAACAAAGTCAGCTTATCTGGAGGAAATATCACCTCTATCTTCTTGGTGTAAAACCCTTGATTAATTTCTCAAAGACCAAAGAGATGGACTTCAAGAGAGGAAAGCAGGACAGTCAGTGCATGTTACTAAATATTAACACGAGGTACATGACACAGGTGCAGAGAGTGACCAGCTATATACCTGGGAGTACGCATTCCTGAGAACTTATCTTTTCATTGGTTAAAAAGACCAGGCAGCACTGGTTTTACCTAATATAGCTGAAAAAGTTTTTGGATCCTTTTTAGACTTTTTGGCATCGAGTTGCTGCCATGTGATTGGCTGATTTGAAATAATGGAGCAGTCGGTTATCTGATCAATTTCAAATGATATTATCTGCACAGTCAGGAGTTGCTGCAATTACACTATTGTATCTGAATAAACATATAACAAGAACTTTTTAAAGTTGAAACACCACCCATGATCTAAATAACCAATTACATTTGACTATTACACAAGGATCAGTCAATTCTACACCATAAGAGTTGTGTGAATTACTTTAGAACTCAATATATCCAAGTTCCATAGGCTCCATACAGTTTGCCCTTTGCTTGAAAGTCAAAAATCCAAGCCTTAATGCTCTACTTTGTGCCTTTCTTTGTGACATTCCTTCTCCTTCATTATGCTGTCAGTCAAACCTGGGTGCATCACAGTCAGAGTGGCCTGAAATGCATCTTTCTTCCCAGGCCTTGGATTTTGTGGTCACTGGCACTTTCTTCAGGGCTAGGTCCATTTCTATGATGAGAAGAGAGCGGTATTAGTAATGAGGGTAAGAGCACTCACCAGAGAAAAGCTCCAATAAAAAGAATCATGGGAAGGAAGGAGAGAAGCTCTGTGTCTGGCTTCTCTGGATAAAAACGAGTCTGCCGGTTAAAGTCGGCATCTGCTGCAGAACCCCCCACTATGAGGGGAAGAGCTTTTTCGTACCCTGCACCAGACAGAGGGAGATCAAGGACACTCTTGTTATTTGTGATTATTCCTCCTGCTATCTCCTCTTCTGCTTGCTGTAGAGGAACAGAGAGGAAAAAGGCGGGCGACTCAAAGGAGATTTCCAAAGAAGCCTTCTGTGGGGTCGGAAATGGCTGAAGACGTTAGTGGTGCATAGAACAGCTCAGTTCTCTTCAATACCATGGGGTCAGGTGAGCCGGAAACTGGGGGATTTGCTAGGATTAAGACCACCCTGTAAGCCCTCAGTCTTTATAGCTGTCCACTGAGCAAAATATATGGCCGGCAAAGCCAGGTCTTTGGATTTTAGCGGTGACCAATGGGAATGAGACAATGTTCCAGTGGCCAGAAAAGACTCTGAAGGTTGCTTTGAAAATTGTCTGGTGAAAGGTCTAGTGTCTAGGTCTTAGGCTGAAAACTAATTGGATGACAACTGGTTTCATTCAGGAACTGTTCTGTCGATTTTATTTAGCATTTTGGATGTGGCTATTATTTGGTAGATGCAATTTCACTTACTGACCGCGTTTAGTAGCTGCCTATAGTATATTATCATCCTCTTTTATTGAAGAAACAACATAAACTTTATGTCAAATAACAGTTTTTTCTCAGTCTTCTTGGACTAGTCTTTGGTCTATAATAACCAGATTGAATCTGACACCAATCTTAAAATATGCTACTGACTATATTAGAAAATAGAAGAAAACCCTGGCTATGCAGAAATCAATTGAGTGATGAAATCAATTGACTGGAAAAAAGGCCAGAATGGGGTCTATCCCACTATTTGCACAGAGTCCATGAATTTGACACCCCAATTTTGTGCAAATGCTTGGTTTGATTCAGAACGGCTGAGGGACCATTTTTCTGTTTGATTTTTCATTTCTGAAAAGCTTTTCATTTCCTTAAATAATGAAGTCAGTGCCATGCGAAGATACTTAGATCTGTGGAGTCACACACCAGCGAAGAAGAATTGACTGTTATTCAATGTTTACCTGCATGGCTCCTACCGAGGGAGAGATGGCATCTGTTTGTTTTTTTCTTCACCTCAGCACACCATGATGAACTGTGACAGCTGACATCTGAGCAGCCAGTCAAAGAAAGTGCCTGTAATGAGCAGGCTGCCTGCTTGAGAGACACATGCCATCATATCTCAAATAAAGTTATTCTCTTTCTGTCTCTTCTCCAGTCTCTTTCCCTCACTCACATGCTCAGATGAAGCGCGTCCTCGTCAAATGCCAGTGGCTAATGTTGGAGCTGCTTATCTTAGCCTGGGTTATTTGTTTGTTTTACACAGGTGTGCTCATTTAAAATGCATGCACGATTTTATTGTGGATCTCAGTTAACATGTTTGACACCAAATGCTAACAAAACCCTCCAATGTTAGGACTAAACACTGTGTGGTTCTGGAGGGAGCTGCAATGCTCATATTTCTTACAATAGATTAAGGGATTATGATATTAAACATAATATAATACGAATATGGTATGGTACGATAAAATTAGCATAGTTTATTATGGTAGCTGTAGGTGATTCACTGGCTGCCACACAATCCCCCAATCACCCATCACTTACCAGGACACCTGAAGACCTTTTTAATCACTAGCACTCTTTGACTCTCCAAGTCACTCACATGTTTGGGGTCTTGACTCTTCCAAATCGTCCCCTCTCCCTCCTTCAACCCACAACATTTATATGCCGTCCAGCAATCTGCTTCCTAAACTCCTCAAACTCCTGGGAGAGAAAGCAAGAAGAAACATTGTTTTGGGTATATGCTATTCTGACCAGAGAGGGGAAATACATTTCAGCAGTATGTACCACATTAATGGAAGATTCTCATCTGAGCTGCTTGAATAAGTCCTTTGAGGTTAATGGAATTCTGAGAAGTTCTGTGGTTCAGCTTGTGGAAAGACGGCTAAGGTAGCCCTCGTTGGATGTTGCTTGAAACCTTCTGTTTCTTTCAACTGACCCTACAGCGAAACTCTAGACCCCGTCGGTGGCCACCCCTTTGGCGATCCCTGGTGGCTCTTGCCCCATCCAATTGTCTGCTTCTCCCATGCTCATTGTTGTGTCTTTCTTCTCATGCTCAACTGGCAAGGGCACGCAGGCTGAATGAGTTGCACCTGGCAGATGCTGATCACACCAGGGCTGGCCCAACCTAAAGGCAAAGACACACCAATTTGACTACAAACTACTGGTGCACACAAAAGACAACCAAAAGATGACCTCTTGTAGGCTATGTGTGGGTGGGGGTGAGCTTGAGGATATATTTACCTTTGCATACCTGCAGATGGCAGTCTGTATTTTCATTCCAAGAACAGAACTTATGTTTGCTCAGAAATTTACATGTGATTTTTGAGCGCTGCCATCTCTTGAATCAAATTCATCAACTAGTCTTCGATAGCTTCCACACAGCCATTGCTGGGTCCGAAAGAGAATTTCTGTGAACATCGAACCAGTTCCCTCTTAACTTCTTTGTTATATCATTTCAGGTTCAAGTCCTCCACACACAACGATTCTGTCAGCAAATCACTGCGCTCTCTTTTACCGATGTACAGTAAGTCTGCTAACACAAGCCTGGGGAAGTCTGATGAGATCCCACCTGTTGAACACATTGAACCGGTGTTACTCACATGATACATGGGTTAATGTGACTTTACTGCAAATCTGGGGCAGAAGAGGAATCTGTGGAAATTTTCATAGGTTAACTGCTAAACTTTCTGTCTAGTGCCTGCCTGCACAGAAGGACCTCGGTCAGGAGGCTTTTGTGGTATTCTGCCGAAATGACTGCCTGAATGGGAACATTGGATATCCATCATTCCACGAAGAAGCAAACAGAGACCTTTGCAATCACCTGGAGGTCTTGTGATGTAATGCCTAGTGGAATGGTGGAATAGTGTGGGTCCAGCGCCATAGCATCACAGGAGGAGTGTGTGCAAGCCACTTTGGCTTTATACCTAGCAGGTAAAGCTCGTTATAAGTGCTAGGAGAAGATTGGCCTCCCTGACGTGCATTTCTATAGTCATGTGACACATATCTCCATTCACTTCTTCAGGGAATGATGGGTTATGCAAGTAACCAAAATGGGCATGCTCCTCAACTTGAACGAACATTTTTGGGATGAATTACTGCATACACTGTAAAATGTATTGCTGTCAAAAACGGTAATCAACTGGCAGCTGTGGTTACCAGCATGATACTGTAAAAACTACAGTCCCCTACTGTGGTCTGAACTAACAGCATGATTCTGTTTTTTTGCAACAGTAATAA
Organism: Danionella cerebrum; assembly: GCA_007224835.1. Lineage (NCBI taxonomy): Eukaryota > Metazoa > Chordata > Actinopteri > Cypriniformes > Danionidae > Danionella > Danionella cerebrum. Next base: position 223,720 of record SRMA01026124.1, read on the forward strand.
AGGTGTTAAAGAACGAGGTCCTTGTAAAAACAGCAATCCACTGGCAGCTGTTGTTGAAGGATACTATAAAAAGTACAATGCCCTACTGTGATTTGAATTAATTGCATGTTACTTTTTATTTTTAAAACTGTTGCCTGGTACAAAACTTATAGCACCTATTGTTGTTGGGCAACCACTGACACTTAAGTAAACAAGTCTTCCCTGCATAATAAAAAACAGCAAATTGCTGTAATTAAACCAAAACAGTTTTTTGCTGTACATTTTTTACAGTGTAGACTACATCTAGATTTTGCCAATCTACTTCTGAAAGCATGGTCCAAAGTTCATGTCCAAAGAAACACACAGCTAAACTGTGGAAATCCTTCACAGAAAAGTTGAAGCTTTTATAGATGCAATGCTGCATCATGTTGAACCCTTTGGATTGTGACTAGGATGTGACTTAAGTTCATGTGCAGATGAACCTGATGGTGGAACAAACAAATTGGTAAACAATATTCTGAGGCAGATGTGATATCTGATTTTAAAATGATTTGAAAATCCAACTTAAGGATGAGCATTTTTGTTTAATAAATTCACTAAAAGAAAAGTGCTTTTGTTAAGTATTGAAGCCTTGCAAATAGCTGCGGCAGCACGAATCTTAAAAATTTTCTCATGTAGAACCTTGTAATAGGCTTTCCATTCCAGCAAGCACAAACACCTCGAGAGGTCTCTTCAGAAGCAAGTTCAACGTAGAAAATTATCAATGGAAATTGAGATTCTGCCAGTGCCCACTTACACATCAGCAAAACTGCCAAATAGAGGTCAAAGAAAGAAAAACTGATGAGCGGGTGGCAAAATGTGGTTCAGAACTGCTCGGTTTTGTTCTTCACCCGGATGCTTTATTCCCCGAGTGGCTAGCGATAATGTCAATTTTCCCCTCTATTTGCTCAAGCCATAAATCAGCTACTTGAAAAGAAGCTGTCAGATTGGCAGCATATAGAGTTCATAACAAAGTCAATACATTAGCTGCCCCTTTCAAACACGTCCGGTATAACTGAGCATAGACCCAATCTCCAGAGCTCGGTTTATAAAAAATAAAACTCTCTAAGGTACTTAGACTTTCACCCGTTTTGAAGGTCACATGTTTTATAGATCGGACAATTTCTTAGTTCACTGTGGTTTTTCAAATTTACTAGGTCTTTGGGTGTTAGAATTCTCGTTTTCTTGCGCCGTACAACGCATTCTCCTTAAAACTCTAAAGTCTCTGCCCTTTCTTCACTTTACCCTAATTCCTTCGTTGCCAATTTAATTAGCTTGAATTTTCCATTACACACAGGTTCAATCACATCAGTGAACCTGGTAGGCAACTAATTGATTTCGAGAGTGTGGTTCGCTCACTGCTGATTCTCTAGAAGATCCTCAAGATTGTCTGGAGACTAAGGACGAAGTAATTTGGTCAAAAAGCTGTTTTTGTATTAGATTAGGCCAATGAATCTCATTTAGAACAAGAGATGTTGCGGCATGAACCTCCCCTGGGTCCCATATGTGCTGGCATTGACACATAAACCTGAAAGACAGCCGATGCTGCGGCAATATGGCCACTTCATCAGCATTAGATCTCACCCTGCTGCTAACAGAAAATAAATGTCAATTAGCACAGATGGATCTGTGAAGTGTTCTTCCCCTGAATGCGTCTTCAGGTTGCACACTTTGGAGCTTCTCTCTCATTTCGGCTCATTTTTGTCATCTGCTTGTAATGAAACCAAGAGAAAAATGATGCTTTTTAAGTCGGTTCATCTATTCCCCAGTTTCATTTTACTATATGCAAACGGCTTTCCGATTCAAAAATTTGATTGATTTTTTTTGCAGTTTTTAACATTTTCTTCTGCATGGTACTGGTTGATGTTATTGCCATGGAGACGGCCACACTGAGCACTGCACTGAGACTTTACTTACAATATTGTTGAATAATATTTATTCATATTAATCATTTGATCCAAATAAAGCAAAACGCTAACTTTTTTTATCCACTATCTAGTTTCTGAAGTAATGAAACACACCACATCTTTCGCGGAGTTCAGGTGCATTGACTTTTCATGACATGGACAGTGTCAGTGTCGTCAGAATTGAGCTTTGTGAAAATACCTGATTGGCAGACGGTTTCAACTGATTCTTAATGGTCAATGCTGCCATTCAAGAAACCATACCCTTGATTTTGGTCTTGATATAACTTAAATAAATGAGTACAAAATAAATTCACCACCCAGAGTTAAAAATATTGCCGTCAATGCTCACTTCTGGAGTCAAGCCTCTAGTGGTCAGTTAATGAACTGCATGATCACTCTCTTCCTATTATGCACCACAAGGTAAAGCTGGATGTTGCCGGCCATTGATTGTATATAACATGGACATACCATGCGTGATGTCACCCATATGTATTAGCAGAACGCAAATGAGGCTCAAAGTTAAAAGGTGGCGAACCAGGGCAGGAATTGGGCTTTACAAAGATGCTTGATTTGTTTTTTTTATTCAGATGTAAGCTGGTTATTTTAACATGGCTGTCAATGGGAATCTGCCCTCTCCAGCACCAGCCTCTAGTGGTCAGTCAATTAATTACTCGACAGTTACTTCCTATTACACATCAGGAGGGAAAGTAGGAGGTTACCACTTGGTTCTGTGGTCTGAAGTGGTCCACCACTTAAAGGTTCCGCTGGGAACCACTGCTGCATTTTTGTACTATACCATTTTGTTCCTTTTTAGGGGAGTTTGTTATAGTATTTTTAATAATTTATGTTCAGTTTATGATCCATTTTATGTATTCATTTTCAAAGAAGCTTCTGGTCATATTTAATTTAGTTTCGTTGAGTGGTTTGTGAAAAACTAGTCTTTTAAGTTTCCTTGCATTATTTGTTCCCATTGAACAATTTATTTCTTGGGCCAACACTGGCACGCACTTTCTGATTTTGCTTGACCCAAGTACTGAAATGATTATGGTACATGTATGAATCAAGTCTAGTTACCAGAAAAAGGTAAGGCTCATACTTAACTACAAATGATCTCCTGCTCAAGTCTTCTGTACCACTCTAAAAATGGCACCACTTCTGCCAAATTTGGACCAAGCTTGGCCTACATACCATATGTGATTGCCAGACAAATGCCAGATGTGCTGGACAAATGTCAAGATTGGGCCAAAATTGTTAGCAGACCGGGTTCAGAGTTCTGTTAGTTGGTCACAGCTTTTGGTTGAATTAGAAGTTCCTAGAATGATCTTACATTGACTATTTTGGACCCAGACTCATTTAATTGATATTTAATTAGTAATTTTGTTAAATTCTAATAATGTGTTGCCAATTTTTGCATTCCTGATCTTTGTTGTTCAGTCAAAATTTGATTAATTTTCTGAGGATTACAACCAGGCGGATTGACTGTCATCTCTAATGAAGGATCATTTGCAGCTATCCAATAGATTCTGCTTTGGGGAGTTATGTTCCGGAAGCTTGTCACTCACTCTGAATTCAAAAATGTGTGAAACATCCCAATCAGGGCAATCCAACAGCAGTTGATCGCGTCTCAGATGAAGGGAGACTAATTTAGAATGATACTGGCACTAAAATCACTGGGCATTTGGGTCCGTCCTACTCTAGGCCAGCTGTTTTTTACTTGATATAAGTGAAGATAATGACTAATGTATTATGTTCTATACATTTTTTTATCTACTTTTCACCTACAAACGGTGAAGCTTGCATAAAAAATATCTCACTCCTTTGTTGATATGTATAGAGCTTTTAAATTATATGTCTAGTTTGTCATTTCCAGCTCCTCCTGTGTAGTTCTGGGCTAATTTTCACCATTCTTAGCATCATTACCCCACGAGGGTAATCAAGCTCAAGCTCCTAAGCTCCTTCTGTAGCCCTTTCTATCTTTGTGAATGTCTACAATTTTGTCACTTGTGTCTTTTGACAGGTGCTACTAAATTAGAATCACGAGTATAGCTGCACTATTTAAAAGCAAAACAACTTTAGTATATGTGGCTGATGAGCAAGTGATTAAATATTGACCTGGTGAAAAACCAGACTAAACTAGCGGGTACTAGCGAAGGTTCCCCTAGTCTCTGGGCAACGACCAGCGACGTTGTCTCTTTTGGTCTTTGTGGATCGTAAAAGATACAAAATGAACGGCATACCTTTTTCTCACATATTCTAAAGCTTTTTAGTCAAATTCCCCTTCATAGGTAGGTAATAAAGGGTTAGGAATAAACAGATTGGATCTGTCTGTTCAGCCAAATATTCCAGTACATGATGAGTTATACAAAGTGCACAAAAATGGATGAAGACCAATGGGTCCTAATTCCTGACACTGCAGACAATAAGTGATTCTTAAACATGGTTTAAAGACGTGATTCATCAGTGCGGCAACCAAGATAACAGCATAACCTTTTACCAGAGGCATCTCTTATCTCAAAAGCTCGTTTGAGCTACATATAAAACCATCTACCAATTTGTAAGCTTTGAATAATGGAATCAAGCCAGATGGAAGAATTGCCTTGTTCTGTGTTATCTCGGATGTTTTTTTTTCTCTCTCACAAAACCTGTAACATTCTCCAGTTCGAAGCAGACCAGATATTTTAATTAACTTGGCTCCAAAGGGGATTGCACATGCTGTCAGGGGCCCCAAAGCCAGTGGGAGAAGAGGAGCCAGTGGTGACAGAAGATGTTGCACTACACAAGCTATTTAATTAAAGACAGTGGCTAAAGCCATAGAGAGCCCTGTGTAGTTGAGAGGCAATGCATCATTAGCAGCAAGCTTGTTTTCTGGGTAGAGCTGACTAGAATGGGCAAGAGAAGCAATTAGGCGTTTTCTAACACTTATTAGGAATTAATTGCCATTTGATTTCCACGGGTGCAATGTTAACAGGCAGAGTGCTCTGCTAGATGGTTAGGAGAGGGAAGGTTGCTCAAAATTTTGCTGATATTGATTATTAAAGCAGATGATTGGATGATAATTGCAAGAACCTTTTGAAGTATTACCACACCCATCTTTTTACAGTGGTAACTTATTACCAACAGATCTAAATTTCTAATCCAGTTTGGCTGATTTTCTGTTATCGTGCCATTCAAACAAGTCCCAATGAAAATGAAGCTAGGTTTTAAATACTATTTAGACTCCTAGCAGAGTGTTCGGTTCCTACATGTGAGAGTGTCTCATCTCACAAGTTCTTGTCTGCAAACACGTGCTGTTGCAAGAACTTCAGTATGCTGTCTATCGTAGAGTCCTTTAGCCCCGGCGAGTATTTTCCGGGTCTGAAGATCTTAGCCTTTAAGTGTTCTTGGATAAATAGACCTTCACCTGAATGAGGAGAGGCTAAAAAGAGAGTTGTGTTTACTCTGGGCGACTTCCCAGCCAATGGGAATCCAGGCTGGCAATTTAGAGAAGTAAATGGTATTATTTTCTTCCCAGGCAATCAAAACACCATCTCGGTGAAAAATGGCAAACGCTCTTGTGAGATGATTGCTGGACTTTTTGTGGTTTGAGGAGGGAAGCATTGGCCAGTCCTGGGTAATTCAGTGACTGCAGCCATCCAGTCAACATCATGTGTCTGGGTGTAAAGAGATACTTGAGTTTAGAGGACAGGAAACAGAGACTTGGTGCTTCCTCAGTGGGAAATGTGATACAAAATGAGTGTAGAGCTTGAAATTAGCTTAAATTTGGGTGCAGAAAAATGGCTGCTGGTGCCTTTTAACTGGTCCAAATTTTAAATATTTGGTTATAGCAGAAGGGAGTTTGTTCATCAAAGCAGGCAACAGTATCTGCAGGCAGCAGAGAAGCATGGTGGAGGTTCCTTGATCGTTTTGGGGCTGCATTTATGCAATTGGATTTGGAAATTCTGTCAGGACAATTCTCAATGCAGAGAAATACTGGCAGATACTTATTCATTAAGCAATACCAACACTGAGGCATATGGTTGACCCCATTTAATTCCAGAAACAGCAATCTTCCAAACAAGATCATGCGGCTGACGGTACAGAGATACATCAGTTTAGAGGACCGGAAACAGACTTGGTACTTCCTCAAAAAAAAAAAAAAAAAAAAAATTGATAAAATTAGTGCAGAGATCTGTACACAACCTAATCTAAAAAGATCTAAACTGGAGAATAACCTGATTTGGGGGTGAAGAAAAATGGCTGCAGGTGCCTGTGATGGGTCAAAATTCAATATACGCAGGTGTAGCAGAAGGCCATTTGTTCACTGAAGGCTGGAAAGCAGTGCAATAATGAGTGTGTGCCATGATGAAAAGGAAATTACTTTGACAAAGATTGATTACACATACATTATGGAAATACGCCAACAGATAAAAAGCTAAGTAAAAGCATAAAGTGTTTGTTTTTTTGTGTGTTGTCCTGTCTTCGTTTGTGTATCTTAAAACTGTCCCCTGAGGTCTGTGTGCTCCTCAAAAGCAAATAAAAGACACCGCTTGGCATCATTTGCAAAGAGGAACCTGATTAAAACTATGCGCATGGAGGTTTTCCATTACATAGGCGTCGGAAATAGACACCTCCACATTCTGCACACTCCAGTGATGAAGAGAAAGTTGTTAAAACCAATCAAGGCCAAGATTACGCTTTCTCACTTCCACTCACTCTGTAAGCGCCTTCGTTAGTGAAACGATTCCAATTCAAACACTTAGAAAACATGAACAAGTGCAGCTGGGGCTTTAAAGATAGCAACAAACATCTTCTCATTTTTCCGCTTTGCAGAGCTGCATTCTGAGTAATTATGTTGTGTTTTGACATTGCAGGAAGACAGTGAAGTGTCTTATTTTGAAAAATTTATGCACACATGCAAGTGCTGATGTTTACGAGGCAGATGTTTGTGTCAATGAATAGTGGACCACCAATGGGGGGTGCATAGCGAGCTTCCTAGAACTGGCTGAGAAGAAGTGGTTAAACCCTCATTTGAATCCACTGTAAAACCATGAAATGAAACAGAAATAGATGAAATGGGGATTTAAAACATATAATTATTTGAGGCTATAATCAACACGTAATTTTATGTTTGCTAATATATTTGTTTAGAATGGCAGAAGTGCAAGGGATCTCTTTAACAGTGTTTAAAGGAGACCAACACTCTTTTTTTTTTTTTTTTTTTAAAGTACATCCGCCAACTTTCCCAGTGACAACACTTTGTGTTTTACTGTATTCTGGGTCTTGCTATATCACGTAACTTTACATCTGGTTAAAACATCACTTTGGAACCAAACTTTTCATATTCACATTAAATATCCTAACAATCATTGTCCTATTTTCAGAAACATTTATTTGATAGTTGCTTATCTTCCCAGATACAGTGACTCATGCTCGGCAAATGAGAACATACAGATATAATGAAACCCAAGCTTTTCTTGTTTTGATGGGTTCATTTACTGGAAACTCTGCTGAGAAAAAAAAAAAAGACAAAGAAGAAGAATCCATTTAAAGAAACAGTGGGTTTGAGGATTATTGGTCTGAATGGTGTTGTGTGTGCCAAATTCTTGTTCTACACTGTATTCCTCATGTAGAACACTTGTTTGTATGAGCCTGTAATGCAAATGTTGTTTTAGATTCAAGCAGTGACGTCGTTCAGCTTTGAAAAGCAAATAAAATGCTGCATGTGCAAGAATATCAATCTTTTGGAAACAACCAAAACATGCTTAGTGCTGGTGGGAAAAGAAAATGAACTTTTACCTACCACAAAAATCTAACCGGAGTCAAATTCTTCTTGATCCACAGCCACTGGAATTATTGAAACTTTCATTATTCTTCTCAACTCAACTCAAAGAAACATTGGGTTTGAGGTTATTCCTATATCAAAATTTCTAATTTAATGATTTATAATCATTTTGTGTTGTCGATCGGAGTAGTGCTCCTTTAGCTTTGAAAAGCAAGCAGAAGAGTGACATTCACTTAGGCTTCACCTTGGACGTCCTTGTCAAAAACCAAGCAGAAGCCATCAATGATATTCACTATTCTATATTTGAACCGTCCTTATCAAACAGCTGCAGGAATCGTACAGTTCTTTGTGGGAATTTAATCCATGTGTTAATCTTCCCTGCAAAACATGTTTACAGAAAGCTGTCATTCTGAGCGAGAGCGTCTTTGGTTTAAGATTAAGAAATTATAAAAAAATATATAATGAGTTTCTACGATTTGAATATACACATTAGGGGTGAATAAGTGCTTAATTTACTGCAGAGTTTTAAGAATGGATAGATCTCAAATTTTCTTCGTAAGTAAATATCAAATGAAAAACTCCAGAAAGTGTTTTTTGAATAACATATTTTCACTTTATTACATAAAATAAGACTCATACCTCTCCATTATGGCTTAGACTAATGAGCTGTATGGACACTAAAGAGCTGTACAGACACCAGGAACAAAATTGTAGACCTGTATATGGCTGGAATGCACTATAGTGCAAACAGTTTGGTAGAAATCAACAACTTTTGGCTTAGTTGGATCCACCCAGAACTACACAGAAACCCTATGAGAGCTGGGACAACAGACTCAACAGTTATTTTTGGAAACACGCCACTCTCTTGTGGATTAAAACCCTGCAGCACATGTTAAGTACTACTGCTCAAGCCATTGCATGTCCAGGCCATAGTTTGGAAAATATATTGAGTGCACATCATCACCTCCTGTCATTTGGAGACAGAAGGAAACGGAACATGCATAGAAGTGATTACAAGGGGAGATGAGGGCCAATCAGAACAGAGTTCTACCATGAATCTCTGAATTTTGAAGGTTCAACAGGTGTCCCACTTCTTTCATATGAATCATGGCGAGGGGCTAAATTGAAGGACAATACGAGGGACGTCTGCAACAGTGGTCCCCCTGCAAACAAAGAGACCCACAAATGTTAGCATTTAAAACTTAGAAGTCTCTGCACACACCGGTGCTTGTGCAAATCACTCGGCTGCTTTGAATTAAGAAGGAATGACACAAGCCATCTATTGTTTCATTTAGATTTCAAATATAATGTGTAGGTTTCAAAAGGTTATTAGTTTTGATATTTTTTGTTTTAAACGAACATTACACGAGTCATGACTCATAATTGGAATGGTAATTCAAATGTGAGAAATGAAGGGATAACCCTTGGAAGTACAAGACCTGTGACATGACTTGTGTTTTTCAAAGTCATGGCACAAAAAAAGCAAAATGGCACAAAATACTTGTAACAGTGTATAAGATTTAGGATAGGTTTGCCCGTTTTTTTTTTTTTAAATAAAATTGTAAAATTGTTTTGACTCCATCTTTGTTTTTTGGGGGATTTATGAACAATTTTAAATTTTGTACTAAAACAAAAAAAGTTTTTTTTTGCAACTTTTGTTCAGATTTTTGCAGTAAAAAAGACAAAATGTATTACTTTGAATTGTATTTTTAATGTATTTCAGGTTTGTTGTGGAATTATTGTGTATTTTAATGTAATTGAATTTGTAAAAAGAATAAGCTGTGGCTGTATATAGCTAGCTTTGCCTAAAAATGGTTTAAAAGGTAATTTATCAGACCAAATTGTAGAGGACTTCTGAGGGTTAATGAAGAAGTCTGTGGAATTTCCCCTTGGAATGTGTGTATCCCATAACGAATAAATACAGTTACCATTTATTGTTCATCTGTCTGAACTGTTGCAGATTCTGTTGATTCAGCGTTATTCTGAGAAATGGATTATACCTTGAATGCCATTGAAAATGTATCTGTCACATTGTGATGCTTATTATGACTTTATCTAACCTATGTGCAGCCAACCAAGCTATTTCAATACATGCTGGTTGATAGATTAATCCCATGTCATGCTCCAGAGAACATTAATAAATTAAATGTATTGACATGCATTGCAACGTTTGACAAATGTCTTGCCCTAATGTCAAGTAGCAGAGTATTTTATAGCGCCAGCTCCGTTTCCTGATGCTACTGGAAACATTCTAATGACTAAAACATTTTTGTACTAGCGAATTACTGAAGTCTGAGGTCAATGGGTGTACCATTGGGCAAAATACAAGAATATACCAACGTCATTTTTTCCTTCCATTCCAATATTATTGTAAGTGAATAATTCTGCCTGAATGAACGGATGTCAACCCAAGGAACTTTTTCTGTTGATGTCTATATGAACTGTCAATAGTAGTTTTCTTGCACACGCAAACACTCTCTTCAACAGACTCACCTTAGTCATAATGAAGATGTCTCGGGACAAAGCTGAAGAATATGAAGGGGGGATAAAAGGAAGTAGGGAAAAAGCAGGTATTTTATTTTTTGACTCAGGGGAGCCAAAGTGACAATCGTTGTCAGGCTGAAAAAATAATGAGTTGCGAATGGAATGTTTTTCAGCAGAAGATCGTGACAGAAGGAATGAGGGAATTGAGGTGCAAGAGGACAGGAACAAGGGATAAGCACGACATTGGCGAGTTTGATGACAGCTTCTGAAATAGTAGAAACTCAGAAGTTGTGGCGTATCTCTTTATTATGAGCACCGTTAGTTTCGGAGGAAGTTATTACAGTAGGACCTTGAAATTTGCCTTAAATGTTGCCTTCTGCTTTACCTGAGGGCCACTGTCAAACTTATTATAGCTTGTTTTTTTGTCCAATGGGAGGTCATTGCAGGTTTCTTTGGGCCAAATTTCCACCTTTTTCACCCTCAAAAAAAATGTTGGTCCTCATCAGAACAGTCCGGGTAGAGTGGTTAAAATGAGAGTTCATCAAAAACACTGCACCATGGATCTTCATACAAAACCAGTGAATCAACGAAGAGATGTAATACAACTGCATAACGTTGGGATCCTAAATTGCACAAAAAATAAGCTAAATTTTGACTTAATTAAAGTTCACGGCAAGATAAATGTGATGACTGAAGAATGCTAGGAACTCATCAGATTGCTTTGTTTCAAGGAAATGAACAGCCACTTCTCCTAAAGTAAGGCACAGTGAAGATTATTGTCAACGTGCTGTGTTTGTAATCACATCAGATGCTCACTCAATTATATTCTTTCCTGTTTAACTCAGGTCTTTATCAAATGTATGATGGTGGTCTAACCCTCTTTACCACTGGCTTATTTTCTTGAATTAAACAGAAACTCATCCTAATGTGATGCATTCCAAGACTATTACTTTTTTCTCTCTGAAAATTACCATCTAAGCTTTTGGAACTGATTCACCCTTTTTCTTGTCATTACACAGCTTGCCCCCAGGTACAATCAATCTCAGTCTTGATGAAGTCTTCCACTTGTGACAAATCTGTTGTTTTTGAAATCTTTTAATTCTTCTTTGTTTTTAACCATATCCTATCCTGCTCAAAAGCCACAACACGGGGGAGTAGATGGTTCATTTGAGTAGGACGGTTTTGTTATCTACAGGGGAGTGAACTTCTGGTGTGGTGTTTCCTCCTCTGGATTGAAGGAGTGAATTTATGTCATTTTTTATTAGTTATTTTTCCCACTGACCAGTTCACAAATCTTTCAATTCTTCCCTGCTTCTACCTGTCTTTTTCGCCACTCTTTAGGTATCTTTACAATTCTTGATAATGTAGTTCTAGAAATCAGTTTAATAAAGGCCTGTTTCCTCCATCGTTATGATTAAAAAAAAATATTCTTGCATGCAAATGTGAATTTAAGTCCTCTGCTTAAATTGCCTTTTTAAAGCGTAATCATGCAAATAAGGGTATATTGGCAAGTTATTGGACAGCACTGGTTTACTTCGAAGCCAATCAAAGTAATCATTTTTTAAGGGGGGATGATGATATTGATTATTTTTCTTTAATTTAAGCAAAAAAAAGAATTCTGTCAAAGCTGGAAATGAGGAGGTTACCCGGATCTGGCTATTTACAGGGCAATTTTTAATTATCAGAGTTTCGAAAGTACAATGCTGCTTTAAGTGAGTCACAGAGCAAATCAACAATATCTGGAACCTACAAGGAAGTCCTTTGTGGATTGGCGACGATGAAGCCTGTGAATCCACTGGAGCACTGAGAGGGCAGTGTTCAAAAAAGAAGTGGGAATAAGTTGAGAAGGCAGAGATTATTAGAGAATCCAGGCTCCAGCTGAGTAACAGGTAAGGAGAGAACTGAGACGATTCCATTGGACACAACGCTTCGGTATTTTTGGATATCCAGGTTGAGTTCAACACGGGAGAGCCAGCAGGGTGTGAGCCGTAGATCTGACTGAGGAAATGTGACTGGTAAAGTCTTTTTTTTTTAAATAAAGATTTGTTATGGCGGTAGCCTTTTTTTTAAGAATGACAGGATAGTGAAGAGTGACAGGAAGTGAGGCGGAGAGAGAGGGGAGAAGGATGTGAAAGATGCTAAGTTTGGGACTTGAACCAGCTGCACACTAGCCACTTCTCCATGGGACTTAGTGATTGGACAACATTTAATTAAATAAGTTTTATCTGTTAAATATCAAGTAGTGGGCGAATAATTTGTCTTTATTTGTATTTCCAAGTGCTGTTGAGAGGAATGAGTGATATGATCTGTAACCTTGGCTAAGTTTGCTTATTTAAACACGTTTTACTATTGTTTAATACAGCACTCATCTTATCTACTGCACTAGAGAACACCTCCCACTCCGTATGAATTGGGCATAAGGAAACAGATCTTAGATTAATGGCACTTTGGAGTTTCCATCAATTATTTATCAAACTTGAGTGCTTCAATTTACACCACGCTGAGAATAGTCACATTGTAATGTTCCCGCAGAAAGAGTCACACCTGAACTTACGACTGTCTTTATCTCAGATTCAGAAGACATGCTCTTTTGGAAAGACCTGATTAATTCCATTTAAGGTGAAGAAGCAGAGATGTCTCTGAGTGAATACAGCGTTTGCCCTCATCACGTGACATCACTAAAAACCCAGACTGAGCTAGAATGGCTTTTTTCACAATGCCATTCAAGTCTTAACCTTCAGATAAAGTAGAGGTCGTTAGCAGAGAATTATCTCATTAACAATCCCACTTGCTGGCTCCCCAGGGATTCGTTTCCACAGAGGCCAGGTCTGATATATGGATGGAGTTTTAGTGTGCTCTATAAAAACGAAAGAGCTAAGGCATACAGTAGATTGGGATGTAAAACTTGGTTCATAACAATGGCACCACTGCTTAGTAGATAAAGGACACTTCATTTAGAATTTGTTTCCTTACAAAATCAACCAGGGTTTCTGCCAGTTCTAAGCTGGTGTCACTGCTGGACATCTTCCAAATTCCAAATAGTTTCCTTGCCTGATTACTGCGTCTACGATCTTCAAAGGTAGTTTGGATCTTGAAAGCACTGTCTGTGTTTACTGTGTTACAGTAAAACTACCTTGTGTCTTGTTGCTGTGCTCAATCTTGCCATGACAAGCAACTATATTTCTCAATCCCATGTTCTTAGCAGATATTGGTTTTCCCTCATCCTTCACAGCTGTTTCTGTTTCAGTTCATGACTGGGTTTTAACCTACGATTGACAGATGACAAATAGCACCTGTTTGGACTTTATGCAAGTGTCCTAAAAGAGCATAAGCTGGTTTGAGGTAAAATCAATCATTAGTTTAATTTAGATTTATAAATATAGTACTGTATTTGCATATGTTTACTGGTAAAAGCTAATTTTCGACCACAAAAGACCTGTAATGATAACTCGGAAGACTGAGGTTTCAACACTTTTAACATCATGTTCCTTTAAGGAAAAAACACCCACTGACTTTTGCTATTTTTGTGTAACACTTAATCACTTCCGTGCTTGGGTTTCTGTAATGATGGTGTGAAAACATGTCTATTTAAGGATTGTAAATCACTGTATTGCACCACCCTGCAAAATCATCACTCCTCACCATCTGCAGAGGATAATTCTGTCGGATGGACAGCTGTTTTACACAAACACGCCATTCCACCATCTGCAGAGAGAAACCTGTTGGCCAATTATGCCCGTCGAGTGTGCGGTTATTGGTGGGTTGACAATTAGCTACTGATGCCATTTGTATTGAGCATTAGGCACAGACACTGATACTGCAATGCAGCGTAGGGAGGAAGAAATGTGAGCCCATCAATTAAGAGTTTCTTTTCTCACAGCTGCACATCATAATTGTATTAAACTCTGTGAAAGTATCTTAAAACATTCAATAAAAGGCCAGACAAGGGAAGATCTTAAACCACAGATTAACATCCATTTTTCACTTGTTTTTACACATTACAGTAATTGGGTTTGCAGCTTTTGAAAAAATATACAGTTGATTTCAACTTAGTTCATGCCAATGAATCACTTGTCACACTTTAGTCATGTCCTCAAATCAAACAGAGAAGCCAATATTGTGCCTTTAACCTTTTTAAGATTGTTATAGATGAAATAGCTGGGTTTTCCGAAAACCAAAGAGCATGGAAAGACCCCTCCAAAGAAAACTATAAGTTATGTAAATGACAAACATATACATTGTAAAATAATCGGCCAAAATGTTTGGCCATTTTTAAGAAAATATGAATGATAATGCGAAATCTTTTCTGTTTGTAAAGCAGCCCTTTCTTCCTAAGCACCATTTTTAAACAATAAATGGCTTCACACAACTGCTAACCGTGAGTTGAAAAAATGCTTTTGTGTTTTTATTCTGAAAATCGGGGAAGATATCATAAAATTTGCCAGGCTGTGTAAACTTATGAGCACAACTGTACATTAAATGGCTGGAATAAACCACATTGCTAAACTTTACACTTCTATACTTGTGTTCTGCCTCCATATAGGAACTATTATTATTATTATTATTATTATAAGGTTTTTCGCTGAAAAAAATGTGTTTATAGCCGCAGGTAATATGGCAGACTCTTTACAGGCCATGTTGTATCTAGTGTTTATAAACAATGTCTATGAGCTTAATTTGGGCTCATAATTGACTTTTGAAAAACCAAACATCTGAAAAAAATTAAGAATAAAAGACTAATACATTTTCTATTTTCATTTTTTAAGTTTGATTAACATGTTTCGGGAGGAGTTCACTCTCCTCTATGTCCGAACTTTCTCCCCAACATCTCTTTTGTAGGGTATAAACTGGATGCACTTGTGCCAGACAGCTAGCCTCACTGGTTTGCTGAAGACAAGACAGGCTCAAATAATGAAAACTCATAAATTACACAAATTATATGTTTCTTCTCTCAGACTCATTTGCACGTCATTCATTTTTAAGCAAAGTCGGTTTTGAAAAATGATTTGTTCCTTTGTGTTGGTATCATAAGGCCATCTCCATTATTGCTTGAAACACTCAGCTGTCGTCTTCCTGACTACGTTGTTTGCTTACCTTACTTTAGTTGTTTACCTTAGTTTTATCTTATTTCATGTAAATAATTAAATGTATTTTTATGCACCAAACACTGAGGCGATCTGCTAGTAATGTGAATCTCCTTCACTTAGATGGCATAAAACACGACTCTGATTCTTTCTAAAACTGGTGAAACTGACTAAACTTCCAGTTGTCTGAGATTCATTATTGACTGATGAAAACTCAAAGATGGCCTGTGTCACTGGGGTCTTAAAGGGAGAGGCAAGAAGTGACATGAATCTTCCATCTCGGGGGTAACACTCAGAAAACCACTTTTACACCATTTTAAATAGCCACACCTTACACAGGAGCTGTGAAACTGACGTATGCTATAGAATACAGGCATCTGTCAGGATTATGTACATGTCAGTGAAAGAGTGGCACTCTTATATGTTATTTTCTGAATGTGCTACAAAGAATTTTACAACCCAGACCTGTTAAGAACAAGAAGTCAACAAGACATCTGTTGTTGTGCTAATTTCTACAGGCTTTTAACAGCCTTTTGAAAAAATAAATTATAGATTCATGTATAAGGAAAAAAAACTGCTTTTTTTGCACCCTTTCTGTCTCTCTCAATTTCTCTCTTTCAATATATCCGTCTATTTCACTCTATCCTTTTTTCTCTCTTAAACCTCCAACTCGCTTTCTCTCACTCATTTCATGCTCTCCCTTTTTCTCTCCTCCTTTCCTCCCTCTCACTCTCTTTCCTTTTCTCTCCATCTTACTTATTCTTTGAGTCATATTTAGAACAGATACTTTTACTCTAATTTCTTACATTTTTGGGCAAGTAACAGTACTTTTACTTTAGTATGATATTTCAGTACTCGTTACACCACTGATTAAATGGCAAATACTGTTTTTATATTTTAAAATACTATTTCTTTTGTAAGGATTTTTAGTTTATTTGTGTGGTGTATATAATGGTAAAAAGTTGTAACTACCAAAGTTTTACTCAGAAATACTGAGTAAAGAGGTAAAATAACATTTGACATTTTATTGTAAACTAACAAATACTATTTGGCAACCTTTGACATTTTTTTTGTTACAGTTTTTGAAGTGCAGTTTGATTGAACCCAGTTACTATACAGTAATTGAATAATTTAAATGAAACTTCCCCTGGTAGTTGATCCCTGGATGGTGTGGAAAACGAATACCACAACTTTTAATGAGTTTTACAGGAGAAAAAAAAAAAACGATGAGGGTGAATAAATGTTCGTAGTTTTCCATCTTTGGCTGAATTATCATCCGTGGAAGAATGGTCTCTGTGAATTGATCTCCTCTGGCCATCGCCAAGTTCTTTCTCGGACTCCAGCATGTCAGAGCACCGATACATATGCCGTCTGTGCCGTGTGAACTGAACTGGTTTAAATGGGTTCTGACAGGTCGATACCATTGTTCCCGTGGCTGCAGAGTTTGGTTGCGCTCACGACCCAAAATCAGCAGTGCCAACGTGGTCTAAATCTCCCAAGCTTTCGTTCCTGGCAAGAATCTAGTGATTCTGGCCATCTGTGCCAGCTCTGTGAAGCGCATGAAAAATGCTGCCCTGATCAACCACAGCAATATAAAACACTAACATCATCAAAAAGAAGCATTTCCTCCTACTCTCCATCTGCTTGAGTGTGCATGCATTCATCATTTAGATTCTTATTTGCACCAAATTAGCCTTAATTTCCTTATCGCTATGATTTAAATTGAATTTCATAATAGAGCCGACAGCAAGCAAATGAACAATGTGATGCAATCAAATTATGCTGCTGTTTCGGTTCCCGTAGTTACCGTGTCCAAGACCAACACTTCCTGATCCAATCAGAAGTCAGGCTGTGATCATGCACGCTCATTTGGAATGGATGCAGGAGGGAGAGGGATTCAATTGGCTGTCAGCAGGAGACTGCTGCAGTCTATTTTGGTGAGTAGTTTGGACACATCATTGTTCTCTTTTGATGAGAGATATTATGGTGTACCGCAGGAAATGATTGTCATGGGGCAAATTAATAACACATTTCCGACTGACCTTGACTGGCGGCTCATATTTAGAAACAGGATTAGGCAAAACCCTGCTGGGGTGATTGCCCTGGACAAAAAAAAAAACAAAAACGACTATTTTACCAAACAATTAAGGTAGAATCTTAAAAACTATGTAGAGAATTTGACAGGCTAGAATTTTTACTTTGTTAATTATTGATTATGAATTAGATTTTTGCTTAACAGTCAAAATTCTTAGTCTGTGTATAACATACAAATTTCTCTCTCCATGTGGAGCTCATGATGTATAGAGGTTCTGCGCATGATGTCACAGTACTCGGATAAAGCCCAATTATAAAAGCCCAAAAAGAGTTTAAGTCCTGAAAAGAGAGAAAGCTGTGATTGCGCAAAATTTCTATTTTCAATGGCTTCAATTTGAAGAAATAACTGGAATTCAGGAGATGAAACCTTCTTCATGTCTAGTTATAGTTTTGACTGTATTCTCTGGTTGTAAGTCAAATGTTTGGCATCTTTGCTGGGGACTTTATACATTTCTACTTTGTTTACTTTAGATTTTGTTAGGAAACGTAAAAACTTTTCAGTTTAAATTTTTTTCCCTGAAAAAAGTAGCAAAATGTATTACTCAGAATTGTATTTTTCATGTTATAAATATATATTATATTGTGTAATGTAATGAAAAAAACTAAAAAGGTAGGGTTGTCCTAAAAAAATCATATTAAGGTTTGCCACAAAAAACTGTACACAATAAACAAATTTATTTGAGGAAACTGTAAAGTAGAAAAAAGACCTCGGATTTCTAAGAGATAATTTCTGAAGAAATTTGAAAGTAAAAAATTCTGGAAATTGCAAGTGCCAATAAAGAGAGGCCTTTAAACAAATTACATCATGTGATTTCATCGGCATGAATAATTGCTTTATTTAAATAATAACAATAATGATAATAAAAAAAACTAAAGGCTAATCTATGGAAGTAGTGGGAGCTTTTGAATCAGAGCATGGAAAACCAGGCGGAAAACCAAAAATCACCCAAACCTTAATGGAGCGAAACTCTCTGTTTTTTGTTCATTCATAAAACAGATGTTGAGATTCCCCATTGGCCCGCCTTCCTCTTCCACTGCAGAAAAAGGATGTGTGACATTAATTTAAAATCTGTCTCAAGAATAATTTACTTGAAGCTACTGAACTATAATAGCACATATACTAACGTATAATAAAAGCAAAAAACAAAAGCAGATTTAATTTACTGCCATAAGATGTTTGGATCGGCGTGTTCAGAGCTGCAACAATAAGATTGTGTCAGTGAAAATAACCATTTGCAATTCTCCAATACATTCTTGATCTAAAAGAAAAACCCTCAGTTCAGCAACTATCCTACAGGGGGCACAAGAAGCCCAACCAGCACAGCAGAACTAAACAAAAGCTCAATACACATCTCACCTGTCCAGTACCTTACCACACAAGGTTTTTTTGAGTTTGTTTCATCCCACCAACTGCCTCATGCTCTGAGGATGCAAAATAAAAGTATGCAGGCACAAAATCGTACTTCATCACATTAAATCTTTTGCTGGGCTACACGAGATGCCCCTGTGATGAAGATGTCTCTCTGTCATCTCTAAAGGCTGGTGAAGCCTATTGCACTCATTTTTTTACTAAGTGCTAGAGTAAGATAAGACAAATTATGTGAAAACATGAATGACCAACCAATTCTGTCCTTTGATTTTCAAACTTCCTTTAATAATTTGCTCAAAGTCCTCTTAAATGTGAGCTAAAAGTGCAGGGGAGCTTCGCTTGAGCAGATAATGCTATTTGTGCATCCATGCTGCTGACTCTGGGGTGTGACAGAGCATGCTCAAGTGGGATGGTCAGTGTCAGCGCACGTCCCTTTCACAGGTAATTTGCTTTGCATTTGCATATTTAGATTACTGCTGCAGGGTTGTGTTGGTGGCCTTTTGCATTAGGTTTTTTGTGTTTGAAAGAGGCACTGCATTTTTCTCCACAGGAAACTTCCCATAGTGCTCTCTAATGTACCTTGATTGCATCTAATTATAAGAGATTTCATATTCCCTGCAGATTTCCCAGCTGCACATAATATAAATCCTGGGCTACCGAGTTGCTGAAAAGATTGAACTTTCATCCAATGTACTGCTTATTTGTGAGTTTGTAATACAGTATATATAGTATATGTAGAGTGGGGATAATCAGATATAAACTCGAAAGGCCCACTTGCCAATTTTCTGTTTTAAAGTAACGGTCAAATTCCAAATTCTCCAACAACAAAAAACCCAATTCTGGTGCATTTTCGGGCAACTCTTATATAATCAAGAAATCGCAATCTGATTGGTTTACTTTACTGGATTTCCAGGAGAAGCGAGCGCTGTGCTTGTTTTTGTTCCGTCGAGACACAAAGTGTAAGCGTACGTGAAAGATCTATTCATCGTTCGTACTGGAAATGTGTGATTATAAAGAGCAACTAAACACTGGATTCACAAAAGTATGAGACGTTCACGGCCTACCCACTGTTTAAGGCATTTATTTGAGTGAAAAAGAGATGTTTTGACCTGTTAGCCGAATGGATTTGCATATGGAGACATTCCTACAGCTCGAAACATGGAGATATGTGAAACAAAATGCGATTGGTTGTTTAACAGTTCGGTCAAACGGACTCATGGGCGGGCTTTCACCTGCAATAAACACCAGAGCTTACTCAACGAGACTACAGCTGCTGTGATTGAACATTGATGAGGCAGCTTAAACGAGTACAATCTTTGAAGATATATATCGCGGAATCGAAATGGCGTGGTCCATTGAAAACAAATTGATTGATTTTGCCATTGGCCCAAATTTAACCATTTCTGGGTCCAGATATCCAGCATCTACAACAAGGTTCCTGGATTCAACCCCAGCCTTCTTTGGTAAAATCACATACTCATGTTCTTCCCATACAGACACCATGTATTCAATAAATCGTAATAAAAACACTGCTATCTCCTGAAACACCACACCGCATCGAGAGTTGCTCATCAGGTCTCACCACTTCAGCTCTTTACCACCCCTCTATTGAGGTATTGCTGTAACATCACTTTCCCACTGAGCCACGCCTCCTTCACTACAAGGCTGTGTTTAATATGGAACTCATTATTATAATGAATATATGCTCAAGTTAAAAATAAGTTAACGTGACTGTGATTCCCATAGTTTACCAGAAGACCAGCTTTCTATGGACTATGATGATTTTGATTTTTTTTTCAGTGGTGGGGGGGTGGATGAAACCCCCCCAGATGAAACGATTGGTGTAACAGACTGTGTTAAGAGCTCCAGAGCAGTGCAGTGATGTAATGTTATATGAATAACGTTTACTCTCAGCATGATTCCATCCAGACTGCTTCATACCAACAGAATAAAAATAAAAGTCTAGACAGGAACGATAGAGACTGAGGAGAACCACAGAAGAGTAATGCATTTGATCATCAAAATTTGGGCAATAAACATCCAGTCTTATTTTCTCCAAGATGTTACTTGTGTTTGAAATAATCAGAAAGATCAATATTAATCTCATGTGGAGAAATTATACCTCAAATAGCTGGTGGGCATAACAAATCTGTCACGCGAGTGCTGGCAAGCCTCCTGAAAACGTACAAGACATCCTTTTGAAAAACTAATTATGGCAAAGTAATTTTCTTGTTAGTTTTTTTTGCCCCAAGTTGTAGCATATTGTCTTCATTTGCCACTTCTTTGTCCTTTATTTTTGTGTATTTGGGAGAAGCGCTTACGAAATGAAGACTTCTGAACAGTTCTTGCTTTTCTGTGACTCGAAAGGATGACGTTATTAGCACCCCACTCAATCAATGGTTGATTATAAATGCTAATTATTTTGCATAATCTTTGAGGATTGAATGTATTTTGCACAATAACTGTACTTAAATGCATTTGCTGAAGCTCTATAGTTAAATAAATAAATAGACATTAATAAATAAATTAATTTATATCCCTTCACATCACAGTCCCAAGTGGCAGCAAAGTGAATAACCTACAAATCACTAAATATGATGTCTGACCGTGACTGTTAAAAAATGATATCTCAGCCAGACTCTGGCCTTGTTTGACTCATTTACCATTTGCCAGTGACAGATGAATGCCAGATGTGCTGGAAAATTTGGTCAAATTTGTATGCAGACTAACCCTCCTGTTACCAGGAAATCTGTAAACACTGTTTTCCCGTCTAAGGCCAATTTGACCCCAGCCATTTCAAACTTCCAGAATTTTTTGGCTAAAATGTTGGTGTGAATTAGTTGATGTCTCAAAATCACAGCAACACAACACAAATGACTACTTAACAGCACTGAGAAATACACCCTCCCACTCCTTATACACACAGATTACCCATTGCAGTACTATAGACAATTTACAAATCAGCATGAAAACTCACTGTTTCACCAAAATTGTATAATTTTTTTAATAGTTTTGTACTTTTTGTTGATATAGATTTTGTTATTTATAACACATGAAAATAATAACAATTTCTTTTTGAAAAGGCTGAAACATAATTACATACAGAAAAAATATTTTATAAAAATGAGCAACCCAATCTAGGCTTGTCAAATCAAAGATTTTACATCCTCATCCTCATCTTGAGTTTTTCAATTCAAATATATCATTTTCAATTGATGGTGTGAAGAAAAGCTCAAATGCTGATTTTATATCTTGAACAGAACTCACAGCATATCTGTGTGTGTCTTGGAACCTTTTGATGACAACCTGTAAGTCAACCCTGTCATTCAAGTGGGGAACGAGATTTCTGCTGGCGGTTAACAGGCAAAAGGAGGGTCAACACTGGGCGTCCCATGGTCATCTGAGGAGGATGCCTCATAATCAGGGTCCTCCTCAAGATTATCCTCTGTCTTAGACACATTCATTTTCACCGTCAAAAACCTGCGACAAAATCTCACTGACAGAAAACCTTTGATTAAGAGGTGATTTTCCATTTAGAGAGAAACAAGATAGAGATTACCAGCTAAATACCTTGACCCCAAGAAAAACGGATGTAACAAAATGTGTATAGGGCATTGAAAAATGTTAATTTTATATTTGACCAAGTTCTTCACAATAAATGAAGAAAAGCCTTTCAGTCTGAAGCAAAAAATAAATAAATACATTACTAATAATAAAAAAAAAAGTCAGTCAAAACTCTGTTGTGATTCTTCATAAACACACTCTTGCACAACTACCATTGAAAATCTTTTTTGGAAGAAACAAAGACCTCCTGTGAAGAAAAGAGAGTCATTGAAGTTAAACGCTCATTTGCAGGAGTATAAAAAGAAACATGAATTGAGACTCTTTGCGACGATACATCAGGCGAGTTGAATATGAGAGGAGCTTCTGTACCGAACCTGCGTATGATTATTGGCTGTGGGTGGAAATATGATTTAGTGCACTCTCAGTTCAGAGGCAATAAGCGCCCACATTTGTGTTTGCTTCAGGAATATGGGCTCACTGCCACTCTGAAGGCTATGTGATTTACTGTGTTAAAGGTCAAGTTCAGACTGAAGAGAAGGAATATATTATACAAGAACTGTAACCTTATTAAGTATGAGTAATGAGCATACACACACCTACTGACATTCATTCTTTTACAGGGGCACGGCTATTCAGATTGCAGCACCATTATGAGCTAAATGCACAATTTAAGACCTATTCTGTAATTATCAGCATTGTGCGAGATGATTTAGTCCTCATTTATAATGATTCAAGCTCAATTCATAAATGATTGTGAGGGAGTCTTTCGAAATTAATATACATGGCAAAGTGATACTTCATTCATATTGAAACAGGGGAATTCAAAATGGATTAAGTATTTCTATGCAGTGAGGTCGATAATTATTTGATAAGGTTCTCCTACTTAGAAATCATGGAGGGGTCTACAGATCGTTCAGGTTTGGTTGCTGTTGGTGAGCCCCAAAATAGCTTTTACGTTGGATTTAGGCCTGACCCTTGCTATGCTTTTATTTAGCGACTCCTTGGTTTTCCTAGCTGTGTGCTTTGAGTCATTATCAAGTTGGAAGACCCAGCCACAACCCATCTTTAATGCTCTGAGGGAAGGAGGTTTTTGCCCAATATCTCACAGTACATGACCCCGCCCATCCTCTCCTTTATACAAAGCAGTTGTCCTGTCCCCTCTGTTGAAAATCACCCCCAGAGCATGATACTTACAGCTCCATGCTTCACTGTAGGTATGGTGTTATTGAGGTGATTCTCATCATTCTTCTTCAGACGGTCCTGAACATAGGCTGACTTTAGCAGGGGAACCTCACCTACATCTCTTATCCACTCCCCCCCTTTCCTTTTAACACCCTCCTGTCCTGATGTAATTAATATAAACTGGTCCGTGGGAAAATTAACTAATAAATAACTACATAAATTCACTGCTTCCATCCAGAGGAGGATACACCACACCAGGTGTTCACTCCCCTGGAGATAACAAAACTGTCCAGCTCAAACAAAGCATCTACTCCCCCTTGTGGTCACTTTTGAGCAGGACAGGACAAGGTTAAAAGAAGGTAATGGAACCTTCTCAACAATGCATTTTATAATACATTAATTATAATAATTTATATTCAATAAATTAATCATCTCAATAATTTAATATAAATTTACATAAACCTACATAAACTCCCACATACATATATATGCTAGCATTGAACAATATTGGAACTCATAACAATGCCCCTTAAAAAAATAATAATATAATAAATAATATAATATCTAATACAATATAATAATTTTATATAATATCATATAATTAAATAATAAATGAATGGGCATTTTACTATTATACGATACAATAGCTCGTTGTCAAACTGCTTAATAAAATGAAGAAAATCACACCAGAAAACATCTTTATATCTGCAATTCAAGTGTATCTCCAAAATAAGTGAACGGATGTTTCAGGTTCAGCACTTAGTGTCAAAATCATTTTTAATTCTTTTCAAAGAACACTTATCAGAGTAAACTGAACCAGTTTACGTACCAAGATTGCGCCATGACAATGTATGTATTTATGTATATCTCATCAGCTATGGTCTGTCAGTCCGGTAATTAAGTCAATAAGAAGGCTGGGTAGGAGTCCACATACACCTTCCATAGCATCCTGGTGTCCAAATGATTTCCTAAATTTATCGAATGGATGGTTACTCTGTGCAGAACGTGTTTTTTTGTGAAAAACAACAGATTCAGGATCTTAAAATGGATATGTTTTGAAAAAGCCTTGAAATTGAACTGTTTACACAAAGGCTATTGACTTTTGTGTAATTATGACGATCTTTAGCTTAATGACAGAATTGATTAATGCATAGATTTCACCTCTGAAATGTTCGAAAACGGTTTCCACTTTCGCACTGGATGTTAGCTCTCATTTAAAAATACACTCTTAAAATTAGAAGGACATTAAAGTAAACATATCAAATGACTTTTCTTCCAGTGTTCAAACTTCCTTGCTCAATCACCAAGTCACTGTCTGGTGTCCCTCCCCAGAATAATTGAACAAGACTCCCCTGGATAATTTCACTGGAAAAACAGCTTGATTGATCCACCCCTTACTCACATGATTTGTTCTCCTGGTTTTTCTTGAGACGGTGCACATATTATTTATTACCGCAGTGCTTGGTCTCTGATTAATTCCACGCTAATTGCAACCTGTGCATGAGCTATCGATTCCTGCGACATAACTTTGCCCCAAGCTGCTTTTTCGTAATTGCGTGAAGACAAATGTGCCTAAAACCTTCTCTGAAGCTCAGAAAAATTTCTAACGTCATCACCTAATATTTTATTGGCTGGTAAACAAAGTGACAAAACATTGCATGCTTTCTCTGAAAAATAAGTACTATAGGGTTCCAACTGAAGAGCCCTGGAGAACAGAAAATCGTACATATATAGCCAAGAGAAACACTTAAAATGAACTGAATATTAAAAAAGCTGTGGTACATATGGGCTGTTACATAAAACCCCTCATACGGGCATGCAAATCTGGCTCTTAATGAACTAATGGAATAACACATTCTAGCTTCCAGCTCTCAAGTTATTCCTAATAATAATATGTGACTAGAGAAAAATTCACAGCTTCCTTGTTAGTGATATATTGAGTTTTAATTAGAGACTGTTTTCCTCTTCAGAAAAGACGATAGCAGTGATGCTTCTTATTTTAACGTTGGAATTTCTCTTAATAATCAAATAATTGAACTACGCTGTGCAAGTTTTTACACATTATGTGCTGCTGACTCCATACTCGGATGTAATGAAGATGTCAGGCAGTTGTCTAAAACGGCAAGCCGCCACTATCCTCTGAGCAGACCTGATGGATGAATTAATAGAACGTGTCATCTTCTTTGACCTGGGTCTGGCAACCTGTCCCTGTTCCCTTGAGACAAAGTTGGCAGTCTGCTCAGTGTCAGGAATGCATCTGCCAAATGTACTGCAATCCTCATTAATGTCCTGAAAATGTGCCGGCACATGACAGTCTGGTCCGGGAGCGAAAGCATTTCCATGATTCCATCTTTCAGTTGTTTCTGTCAAGCATGAGGAGTGTTTGAGTATGATGTCACTGTTTGCTTTTTAGGGAGTTTCTTTTGAAAACAGAGGATTGGATCTCCAAATAATCTAGAATGGGTGGGATGAAATTAAGAGCCAAAACAGAAACTAGAAAGGGTGTGAAATAGAAAAATATTTAATATTCTATTGTCCGGTTAATTTCTGAGAACAGGAAGTTCGATCACAAACAGGAATGTACAAGCTCTTTAAATGAAGTTGCTTGAAGACATTTGGTCTTTTTCCCGCTTTAGACGCTTTAACCACTTTGCTCTCTGAAGCCTCTCTCTTTCCCAAAACTCCAGCTCTTTTAGGTGCGAAGTAATCACAGAGGAACCAAATGCAAGATACTCAAATTTATTCAATTCTCAGAGAAAAGATAGTAGCCAGATGGCTCAGTTCACTCAAGGAGGGTATAATAAAACACACTTGATGGGAGGTGAACGCTCTGAGGTAGCACAGCACCGGAGCCAGCAGCCAGAAGATTGCAGGCCATGGAGAGTCTCCCAGTTCCAGACAACCACCATTTCCATAAGGAAAGAGAGAATAACTCTGAAGGAAAAGATTTATCAAGTACGATGCAGCGATTTCTCATTAGAGTGAGTGAGAATGGTCTAAAAGTAAGAGGGGTACAAAAAGGGTGCTTGATTGGAAACCAATAAGCAGCAGCTGATATCCAATTAAGCTGTAAACAGCTGAACTCACACAAGAGGAATGCACACACATAGAGGAAAGGGTAACAAAACAAAGAGAAGGACCTAACACTCTTTTTCCTCAATGCAGAATTTTATTTAACTCTTGGCTTCTTCAGTGTTTAAGCTAAGTAATGTAGCTTTTCTGTTAAATCCTCTTAAACCTTGCTTGCAGAGTCTTCAGGATTGGGTTATGAATTAATGTGCGACCCTCTCCCTCCCCTGATGCTTCTTACATACTTCATCCTATCCCATGATGCAATTGGAACAAACCAACATCCAAAATACATCAACAGAAATATAAATAACCTTCAATAAGGTACGTATATGCATATTGCTATTAAAAAAATCACAATTTATCAAAACTCCCTTCAAAATAAAATAATCAACCAACTCTCGACAAACATACACATACTAATAATGTGACTTTCCATATTTGCACATGCGTTAGTTCAATTTGTTTTGTTTTTTAGTGTTTTTTTCCTTTGTCTGACGTCCATCCAGCCTCAGAGGTTGTTTATCTTATGCAGATTAGCTCCATACATCATCCCCTGTACTAGGTGCTCTCTCAGCTTTTATTTTTCTGTGACCTTTTCCTGAACTTTCTGCCATTAGTCTGAGTCGAATTTGAGCAGAGTGCATATTTAAAAGTGTATACTCTTCCCGTTTCATCTCACACTGAAGTTTCCTGACAAGCCAGAGGGGATGCGAATCAACGTGATATCTGGAAAAGTGCATTAAAGTGATAAGTTTATTCCTCAGGCATGAAAGGGAATGGCAAAATAAGGCATCTGCCTCTGAGAGCTGCGCTTCTGGTGAAGCAAGGAGACTAATCAGACACAAGCTTCACAGAAAGAAAGAGAACTTGACTCACTAATGCAGACTGCAGAGATGACAAATCATAGACTTACTGAGAATCCATATTTCATTTCAACAGTAGCTATATAAGTTATGGAGGAATGATAATATAATCTGAGACTGTATAGCTGCCAAAAGTCACCAATGTGGATATTCTGCAACATTATTTTGAGTCAAAGAGTTTGGGACATGTCTATGTACAGTAGTTCCACTAGACACCTCTACACATCACACTTTTTTGTATTTGTGCTTTTAGGTCTGAAGAAGTATCTGTACGCGTTGGTGTACTACACACTTTATGGTCCTTTTTAAAGAGTTTATATTAAAAGTACTGCATATTTATATGGATAATATCTTATTGAACAACAAAGCTACTGTGTATTTTTACAGCACTCAAAATGTTTTGTTTAAAAAATATATACATTTTATTACAACCAGCAATGATTTGACCTGAGTTACACAAATCTGATGGGATCACTGGACCTCCCCTGGTTAGTTAATTGAAAGGTATAGCGGAGAGAAACAGGAACCCTAACACAAACACAGGCGTGACAGTTACGATGTTTTTTTTCAAATTAAAGTACAATAAATATACAACTAAAGTGATCCTTTTAAAGTGGTCGGACTTCCTTTGAATTGCATCTGGGCCAACTGAGCCATGCCCAGGTGCTGCATGGAGCACTCGCACTAGTCAAACAAATACAAAAAAAGGAAACTCTTATTTTCTGCATTATATGCCAGTACAGATGGAACAGGTATTTTCAATGAGTAATTTAGCTTTATAAATGCATTCAGAATAAAGTGGGTTGAAATTTCAGTAAAAACGAAATGCCTACAGTTTGTATGCAAATTGTCGTTTAATGCAGTTTGGACAATGTTGGCAATGTAACTATGAGTAACATAGACCAATGTCATAATTATGAGCTGAGATAGTGATATGCCGAATTGGTTGCTATGCTAAACAGTCTGGTTGTTATGGAGGGGTCACTTAAAATAATGTCAATATGAATACAATAAATCTACCCACGTATCTTTATGACTTTCCAAAGCTGAGATAGAGATATGCTAAATTGGTTGCTATGGTAAACAGTCTAATTTATCACACTCACATCCTATTTTTGGAATGTGCATGACACAGAAAACTCTAATGCAGCCAATCATACAAGTACTGTATGTAAAACAACTTCAGTCAGTGTTTGAACTTTATTATTAACTTGGCGATGGGAGGAGTCCAGAATTAGCATTAGACACAATTAAATTAAGCCTATTGGTCACACCTGTTCCCTATTTGCTTTTTTCCTCTCATCACCTGCTCCTTATCGTCCTCATTAGCCACCATATTTATGTCTCCCTCTCTCTACCCTCTTAAGGAGGGAAGATAATATTCCCTATTTTTGTTCTTAGTTTATGTAGTTCCCAGACACCGTGAAGATGGTGTATTTGTTGCATTTCCTTTGTCTGAAGAAAGCTTGTCAAACTTATTGCATTTGGGTCTTGCTTCTGAAAACCGTGTGACGTCTATTGAGACACCTAACATTAGAGCTTCCCCTCTTGTCAACCCTTCGCCTCTCTTTGGGGGCACAGCATGCCACCACATTCGTACCTTCCATTTTCCCATTTTTGTACATTTTTCCATCTAATCTTTTACCCTGATTACAAATATGCATTGACTGAAATCAAGTAAATCAAAGCTTGTTTACCTTTAAAAACCCAAGCTTGATGTCTGTAAATAACTCTATTTGTAGCTTTTAAACACCCGCTGGAGGTTCTGGGAGCTTTTTTGTGAGCGGCAATGTTGCAGTATGAAGATGAGATACCTATCGATTGTTTTGAATGCGAAAGACATGGAGCGGATGCCCTCTGCGATCCCCCATCGTGTTTTTAAGATCAGCTTTTCTCTGATGAGGATCCAACACAGCTACAGGCGCACAGAGAGCTGCTCTCTCTTGAATCGCACCAAGTCAAAGTTTACTCCCCAGAGAGCTATTGACTAGATACACATCCTCCCTTTCACTGTCATCTGTGAGAACGTTCACAGTTTTGCACTTTCCCCTACTACCAGATGCAATTATGATGTGGTTTTGGTACACAGCTCTTACGCAGCTGCTTGACAAGTAGGATCAGTGAAGTGTTACTGTATTTACTCCCTGAGAATCCACCTTATGATACGTGAAACTACTGATTTATGAATCTTTAGTGGTGAAGAGGGTGATTGTGCATTAGCCTGAGGCTGATTAAATTTAAGGGATTTGTGAATCAGGAGCTGATTTGGCTGAAAGGGCAGGCTATAGCATGATTAATGGCCTTATCCAGAGCTGATTCCTGCCCATCGGTGATTAGATAATCAGTCATCTCAGTGTCACACTTGACTGCAGAAATGAGAGGATAAGAGAAGGAAATGGTGTCATAGAAAATGAAAATGAGGTGACACCGGGACATTATGAGCAATACATGAGCCAAATGTGATCAGAACAGGTGATTTTTGCTCATTTCAGTGAACGTTGCTTTAATTTGTAGGGATTTTATATTAATTACATTCATTCTTCCAACTTAAGCCAGGCTGTTTCTCACGTCACTTCTGTTTAGTTTGTACGTACATGGGCTGCATAAGTGACACTGTTCCGGGAGAGCAGCGCAATAAAGATAAATATCTGCTACTTGGGAACATTTTTTGCATCATTAAACATGGCAAACATATTAGGTATCATAAAGTGAAGGAGAATCCCTGAGGAGATGAGGCTGAATCACGTAGCCCACAGTGATCATAAAGGGGTATAGACACTTGCCAAGCCTGGTAACATCAAAGACAAGTGAGAAATTCACTTCACGCCTTCTGAATAACTAAACACAGACTGAGTATTTTAATATGGAAGCTTTAACAAGATTCTCAAATACCCTGAATGCCCTTAATGTTAAATTTTGCATATTGTGATCTCATTCTATTAATATAAAGTCCAAATTCGGAATTAATGCATATATGCAGTGCTGTCTGGAGGAGTCCCCTCCATCCCTGCCATTGTGATGTAGGAGCAAACCAAAAAGAAGATGGGTGGGATGCTGAAATTCTGAATGGAGGTGATAAAGGTTGTAACAAACAGCCTCCTTTTTACTCCGACTGGTGTCCTTAGTGCTGCCGATATATAATTAACCTACAGTGGGGTAAAAAAGTATTTAGTCAGCCACCAATTGTGCAAGTTCTCCCACTTAAAAAGATGAGAGACCCCGAAATGTTCATCATAGACAGACCTTAACTATAAAGGAGAAAAAAAAACAGGAACTCAAATGCTGCAATGCCAGACGTGTCCCCCTGCTTACGCCAGTACATGTCAAGGCCCGTCTGACGTTTGCTAGATTGCATTTTGTTTCAGAAGATGACTGGGAGAATATCATATGGTCAGATGAAACCAAAATAGAACTTTTTGGTAACAGCTCTACTCGTCTTGTTTGGAGGAGAAAGAATGCTGAGCTGGATCCAGAGAACACCATACCTACTGTGAAGCATGGGGGAGGAAACATGCTTTGCCGCTGTTTTTCTGCTAAGGGACTAGGACGACTGATCCTTTTAAGGAAAGAATGAATGGGGCCATGTATTGTCAAATTTTGAGTGAAAACCTCCTTCCATCAGCAAGGGCATTGTAGATGAAACGTGGCTGGGTCTTTCAGCATGACAATGATCCCAAACACACCACCCGAGTAATGAAGGAGTGGCTTCGAAAGAAGCATTTCAAGGTCCTGGAGTGGCCTAGCCAGTCTCCAGATCTCAACTCCACTGAAAAACTCTGGAGGGAGTTGAATTTCTGTGTTGCCCAGCGACAGCCCCAGAACATCACTGCTCTAGAGGAGATCTGTGTGGAGGAATGGGCCAAAATACCAGCAACAGTGTGTGAAAACCTTGTGAAGACTTACAAAAAATCTTTGATCTCTGTCATTGCCAACATGGGTATATAACAAAGTATTGAGATGAACTTTTGTTATTGACCAAATACTTGCTTTCCACCATATTTTGCAAATAAATTCTTTAAAAATCAGACAATGTGATTTTCTGGATTCTTCTTTCTCCTTTTGTCTTTCATAGTTGAGGTCTATCTATGATGAACATTACGGGCCTCTCTCATCTTTTTAAGTGGGAAAACGAAATACTTTTTACCCCACTGTAAATAATGGAGGCTTTCATAGATTAGAATTTTTTCAACGTTCTTCCACAAAAAAAAAAAAGATTTTAGCTGAAATAATCAAAAGTGGAAGAATTGTTATTCATCCTGTACTGTTGTTTCGTGTCATGGCGAGATTGAGAACAGCAACAAGACACAAGGTACGTACTACTATAGCAAGAAGCTTGTTTCTACAAATCAAAGCAAAACAAACCAAATTTGTCTGGTGCAGTATTGCGGGGTTGTCAAACAGTCATTATGCTAAGGTGGGACAGGTGAAATTTTTAATAAAGGTCACTGTAGGTGTAATATCTGGAAGGGAATCTCACCAACCGATATAAATTCCAGCAGCCCTAATGTTCTTGCTGCTGCCCTTCTGAATCTCTGCCTTTAATAAACAGGACTGTTAGCCCTTTCAGCAGGAGGGTCAAATGTCAACCAGAACCTGTTCATGTGGGACCGCACTGACAGAAGCTCACCACGTTGTTGAGCAATATGGACACTTAGGTCTTTCTTCATGACTTCTATCTCTTAAAGATAGAAAACGGGTTCCCAAGATAATAAAGCTAATGGGATTTTAGCCTCTCTCTTTTCAGTTTCTGCAGCAGATGAGATAGCTTGGGGGCTTGGTAATACTGCGGAAAACCATTGTTTTGAGTATATATTGACATTTTAGAGGCTGGTAAATGAGGGCGACCTGGCCCTTGGCCCTCAATGTGAGTTCAGTGCCTCCGAGCAAATTAAACGCTGGACTGTAGGGCTGATGGGAAATTGATGTTCCTGTGTGTCCCTCAGCACTGTTTGTTTTTTTTTTCATGAAGGCAATTCGTTGATATTCAATGAAGTCTCTGTCTTTTGGAGAATTTGCAGGAAGTTATTGTTCGTGGCTTGTTAAATAAATTCAAATAAGTGCTATGAGACCACAAATGTCCACTTTATTAGGTACACCTTGGTAGTACTGGGTTTGAACCCCCTATCGCCTTCAGAACTGCGTTAATCCTCCATGGTATTGATTCAACAAGGAAAGAGAAAACCTTCTTCAGAGAGTTTGCTTCATATTGACATGATTGCAGTGATGAAATCTCCCTTCCACCACATCCCAAAGGTGCTCTAATATGAAATCTGGTGACTGTGGGGGCCATTTGAGTACAGTGAACCAGTCTGAGATGATTCACGCTTTATGACATGGTGCGTTATCCTGCTGGAAGGAGCCACCAAGATGGGTGCGTTGTGGTCATGGCCAGCAAAAAACGTGGGTAGGGTGATGAATCCATACCAAGGCCATTCTCCTTTGACCTCTGAACAGAACTGTAGCACACTGGATGATTTCTCTTTTTTAGACCATTCCGTGTAAATCCTAGAGATGGTTGTGTGTGAAAATCCCAGTAGATCTTAAATCATCTTTTTTCCTCATTCAGATGCTCAGGTTGCACTGCAGCCAATCATCTTGACCATGTGGCTAAATGCATCGAGTTGCTGCCCTGTGATTGGCTGATTAGAAATTTTGGTTAACAAGAAGCTAAACAGATGTACCTAACAAAGTGGCCGGTGAGACAAATGCATATAAATCTTGTTTGTTAGTTCACATGTTTATATAGTGTTGCATGTTTAGTACACATGCTTTTTATAAGACGACGGAAGGGTTTTTATACTTTGCATCCAAGTCAACCTGTTGTTTAAGACCCTGGAAACCAAATTGGCGAAAACATCATAATCTACAAAAAAAAAAAAAAAAACCCACCAGAAATATTGAAACAAAAATAGAAACACAATTAGTGATGGGTTAAGGAGAATGTGTCAGATTCGCAAGGCCTCTAATCTAGCCACAACAATGAATTAATGCTGAAATACAAGGTACTAGAGAGCATGGATGACATGAAATGTACTCGCCGTCCTGTGCAGAAGCTGAAAGAATGCTGAAAGCTCTTACAGGTCTGTTCACTTGCACAGATCAGTCTAATAAAACAAAAGGTGCACACTGCTGTGTGTGTGCAAGGGACAATAAAATCAGTGCAGTTTCCATCTCCAAAAATTAAATTTGTTCTAATTTGAATGAAAGGGTGCTTCATCCGATTGGGAAAAATGTTTAGTTTTAATTTTCTGCAGATGCAGAAAGAAAATGCGCTTAAAGAAAATAAAAAAAAAAATAAAAAAGGTAGTGAACTAACGCCAAAAAGGTTTGTTATATAAAAGGAAATATATCCCAAGCCAAATACAGCCTCATGTCATTGAGCATGATACAATTCCTCACAAGAACAATGGTATCTCTATAAATCTAAGTATTGCATAGAGAGAGGTTTGGAGCCAGGAGAAAGTGACTGATCTCACCTCTGAGAAAGAGAATATTGGAGCGTTGCACGGGGTCTTTGTCTGCTGTGATTGGGTGTTCTGGTGCATGAAGTGTGCAGGTTCCTATGACATGTTGTATGAGTAGCTGATGTTTTCGTGAGTCTCAGAGAGATAGAAGTTGGCAGACATACAAGTCAGGCAGAGCTTACAGTAAAAATCAGAGCTTGGGATCTACAGCTCTTTTGTCCTTGAGAAGTCGAGGTGCGCATTTGCACTGGAGCGTGCATGCAGATGTCTGTTTGGGAGCATGAAAGGTGTGGTACTCGTTCTTTGATGGAAAGGCAGTTCTTTATTGTTCCAATCTATTAAATGAACTGTCCGTTATCTAAAGTCTACCACTCACTTGAGGGCAAAAAGTCATAAAAGTGAGAGGTTACTTCAAAGACACAAAGAAAAAGCTCCCTCTAGTAACCAGACAGCAACCAAAGCAAACATCACTTGAAAAAAATTTGTGATGTGTGTGAAATATGTTGAAATTGCTTTATAGTCCCACTTTCCTTCACTAAAGCAGCATTTATCATGCAGCTGCAGCTGGGTAGCTGTTGAATTACAGCTGTGGCAAACAGCTTTAAGCTCAGTGAAGAACAATGAGAGTAATTAATCAGCTAACTGAGCGCTTCAGGCTGTCCGGGTCACTAGGTGGGCCACCACACCTGTGCTGGCGACATGCTTGATGTCTCTTTACACTCTAATGAGTAATTTGATGAGTGAAACCCATCACCATTCCAACTGTGGCATATAAAGTGCAAGGACCAATCTGTCGCAGTTCTACCATTCGAACACAGGGGAACCAGCCTGATTCAGATTTGTAACTACCCCATAGATTTGAGGAAATTGGATTTATTTGAATTATGAGGGAACTGGGTTTTCACTGGCTTTTGGGGGACTTGTAATTCAATGCCCGTCCACATAGATGCCAATGTTAAATTACTCAACAAATGAAACACGTTTACAGCCTGTAGTAAACTCTGGTTTTGATTTATTATGCACATCATAACGACTGTGAGGGGATATATTTTTATTGCTCATTAGTTTACATTATATTTCTCTACTTTTAGCGATAGCCGTAGACCTCCTTAACGATTTAGTCTATGTTGTCTATGTGAGCTACTTGAATCCAAATCCATGCTTTCCCTTGGACAGTTTCAGGTTCTGCGCCACTCCTGGAGGTTCTGCCATTATCTACTCAGCCACCCGTGTTTCAGTATGAAGGTTGTGGACTAAAAGGACAGGCTAATGATGCTAAGAGTGGTGGTCAGGACCGGGAGGATTGTTGGCTGCATTCGCTCAACCTACTGCTGGACATGACCTCGGTTTCATTCCAACTCGCCCCAGCATCCTTTGGCTCTGCAGTTCCTCTCCAAGGGGTTGATACATTTCTCCTAGATGGACACTTGGAGAACACCGCTGTATCCTGCCGCACAATTTCCACTGTAACTCTCCGGTTACAATGAGGTCAAATCAATCTCAGACTACGAGTTGATTCTCTGGGGCCTTTGTCTTATGGTGCCATGTCCCAGTTCCACCCCGGGACCAGGAACCTCCAGCTCCCCACTATCCTCTGAGTTCCTGTGAGGAGCCGAACCCAAAGTCTTACCACTGAGTTCCTTCATGTCTCAATGTTTCACTTGCCTCCAAGACCCCAGCTCCATCCCATGGTTCATTGTGCAAGTGCCGGTAATATAATTAGAATTTCATGAAATCGTTTTATTATTTATTTAATTCTATTCAAAAGGTGAATCTTGTGTAATGAATACTTTCACCCCACAAAGAGTGATACGTTTCAAGTGATTCATATAACTTAAGGAAATCCCCAAATCAGTATCTCAAATAAGAATATTACCTAAGACTAATACCAAAAAGGGTGTTTAGAAGTAAATTACTAAACACTATTTTCCTACACTTTGCCTCTTTGGACACAGAGTGGTATGTGAACAACCTGCTTCTTTTTCAATGACTTTTTGTGTCTTACCCTCCTTGTGTGAGGTGTCAATGGTCATCTTTTGGGCAACTGCCAAGTCAGCAGTCTTCTTCATGGATAGAACTAGACTGAGAGCCTATTTAAAGTTGTTTACAGATGTTTTGAGCTGATTAACTGATTCGAGTGTTGCACCATGTGTCTTTCACAATATTCACATTTTTTGAGATTTTTGAATT
The DNA here is from genome assembly GCA_007224835.1 of Danionella cerebrum. Lineage (NCBI taxonomy): Eukaryota > Metazoa > Chordata > Actinopteri > Cypriniformes > Danionidae > Danionella > Danionella cerebrum. The sequence goes on from SRMA01026124.1 coordinate 259,772, forward strand.
TGGGATTTCCATTACAAAAATCAAAAAGCAAATTAACTCTATCAACCTTCATGGAATGAATATATAGATTATACACTTTTCACTTTTTGCATGGAATTACTGAAATAAATCAACCTTTTCATGTCATTCAAATTATATGACAGGCATCTGCTATATTCTATATTGTATATAGCCTATTGTTTTATGTTAAAACTGAAATTTTGACATAAAAAGTCAACGTTTTTTTTTTTTGCTTTCTGACCCTCTAGACGCCTAATTTAACACTTTGTAGAAACGTTATGTATGTGCAAGAATAATGCAGTTTATGGTCATTTTCTAGACAGGCCTGTTAGAAGAACTGCATCATCCCAACAAAGTGATTATTAATATAGTATCAACAATTAATATAATCAACAAATAATTAACAACTAATGATAAAATCAACTATTAATAAAGTATCAATAGATACAAAAAGCCAGATACAAAAGTCATTATTTATCCTTTTTATCTAAAGATTTCAACATTTCTTCCCAAAATCTCAACTTTGATATCTTCAAATTTTGACTTTTAAGGGATTATTTTTACACAATCGTAGTTTCCTTAGCAAATATTGCAAAAAAAGTACAAAGTAAAATTGTTAAAGCCATAAGCTTATTTTCACTTTGTACTTTTTTTTTGGTTGAGCGTAAAAAAAGCCAACCAGAAATCGTTTAAAACTGTAAAACTGAACTTGTGACTGTCTGAGAATCATACACCAAACAATCCAAACTCAGAGTGAGCCACAGGCTTCACTCTTCCATTTAGCAGCATGCTTTCATTGCTCCTTTTTGCGACTAGAAAGAGTTCATCTTCAGTTTCTGCACAGTTGATCCTCTGTGGTCTTACAGTTCAGCCTTACAGGTTCCAGAGGAGGTAAACAAAAGACCAGAGCAAAAGCACCAAGGGAACTCTGTCAACACCACAGACACAAGCAACATTCTTTGTACAATTCAACCAAATGTGTTCATTAACAAAGGGTTCAACAGCGTTCATATTTGCTCTCCCTGCATGCCTGGTTGGTCTGATGAGGAAAAAACCAGCAGCTTCTTCTATCAAGCAGCCATTGTAATCGGATTAAAGCTTAAAGAAATATAAGATGGCAGACCATCTTCCTTTAGAACCCTCTGGCAATGAAGATGGTTGGTGAGCGGATTATTCTTGCTAGCAATTATTTATTGTCTGTGGGACTCAAAAGTCAAATGGGAGGATGCTTTGGAATGTTGTAATGTATTGCGTAAACATTAGGCATGTTTTCCTTGACATGAAAAAAATACACATACACAGGACTGTGCAAAAGTTTACGCAGGTGTGAAAAAAAGCTGTAAAAAAAGAATAATTTCAGAAAAAAAAAATCTAAATCAAATCAATATTTGGTGTTTTGCCTTCAAACCAGCATCATTTCATGTACCAATACTCCTTAGTGAATCAAGTTTGGATGAAGACAGGAACTGGTGAAATGGAGCTTTGGATTGAGGAATCAAATATGAAATATGGTTGTTTGTTTGGAAAGTGGTACAGCAAGGAATATCTGCAGGAAAAAGTGAAGCATATAGTGAGGGCGTTAAGTTATCCATCATGCGCTAACAACCGGGAATCTTAGGATTGACTCAAATGTGTTCTGCAGCAGTACAATGACCCTAAACATACAAGCACAGAGCCCTGATCTCAACACCATGGAGTGTTTCTGCGAATACAAGGAGAGACAGAAGGATGTGAGAATGTTTACATCCACAGAAGATCTGGGGTTAGTTCTCCAAGATGTTTGGAACAAGCCCCAGTCAAATTCTTTTAAAACTCTGTGCATTTCATTTTGTTCATTGATGATTTTTTCAAAACTGCATAAAACTCTGAGCACAACACTGTGTGGAAAACACATTTTGAGTGCCCCTTAAAGCATTTAAAGGCACATTTTTGTTGCCGACTTAAATAGGAACATAAATTGTAGTAGCCGACTGGAGATGGATAAGATTGTGGACTCCTCAATCTTCAGTTGCCTTTTGGAATTTAATGTTCGGTTTTATAGACCATTCGTCCGGTTGATTTATTCAGAGGGCAAAAAAATGTCACATGTTCACTATAAATTTCAAGAGATTAGATGAAATCCTCAGTCAATTTATTGGTAATTGCAAAAAACCCACATGGAAATACTAAATATGGCAGCATATAAATCTGACCTGCGGCATTTTTGGATGACATCCCAGGACCCAACGTCTTATATTTCATGATGAAATGGTGCAGTAGAAATCACCAGCGAAAAAAACGTTCTCAAGGAAGCGATCCGCAACATGCCTCGATAGGGTTGCATAGTCACTCCCTTAATAATTCTTTTAAAGACCTTTTAAAGTATTTTATCTCGCCGGATTCTTGTCATAGGAGAGATAAACGCAACAACAATGAAGCCATCAATTCTCTTAGTTGAGCTAAACGAAGGATTTTCAGTGCTTTCAGACCATTAGCCTCCCACTTTCTGAGGCATTTGCAGGAAAAGAACATTTCTCCTCATCTGGCTATTCCTTTTTTTATGCTGAAGGACCAAATTCTGTGAATGTCTTTATGAAAAAAAGCACCACCTTCATGTGCTCATTCCCCTACCTGTGCCTCTGCTCGTGTCCTCTTGTCCTTTTACGATAATGAGCCCCTCCTAATGAAAGACATGTCCCTAGTGTCATTGAAGTCGCCTAAACTTTAGTTCCTGATGATTCGTGGTGTTCTTCCCTTGCTGCACTTTGCCAAGGTTGCACTATATCTGGTGGCGAATGACAAATCGCTGGTCTTCTCTGTGCCGCTTCTCCTCAGGGGACAGGGACTCAGTATGACTGCTCTCTGCTTTTAGCTCTCTGGGACATTGTTTCAGATTGCTACAGAATAGGGCTTCTTCATCCAGACGAAGAACTGGTGCACCTTCTGAGAAGCTGTGACCACTGCAGTTCTTCTGCAATGACCCAAAAATGGCAACAGTTGTTCACATATTCTTCAAAGATGGTGTGCATACCCTGGTACATTTTCTGATTCCTTCGGCATTTTTCAGATAATTTGCATGATAACACAAAAGTAGTTGGGTTGGGTGAAGGCATTTATTGTCAAAATATTCACAAAATATTCATTTGGAAAGTTTCTGTTGTCATTATGATTTAAAAAGGGTAAACACCGTCGATTAGCAATGCATGAATGAAACGTTTTGTGTTATCATTCATATTTTCTGAGAAATTTTGTCATAACCTTTAGCACAACTAAATTGTGAACTATAAATACAGAAACATTTTGATAATATCTATAAAGCTTAAAATCCCCAATGTTTACAAATTACACAGACAGATGCGCTGCTGCAACTTAAAATTAACAAATACCAAACAAAGAAAAAAAAATATTTAGGGAAACAATTATTAACCAAAATAAAAATAGAATTCCGACATCAATCACTTTTCCTCATGTTGTTCCAAAACTATCTTTGTAAACACAATTTTATATGATCCATGAGGGATGGGACAACTCATTAGACAGGCAAGGAATTGCTCCAGTAGTGCATTAAAAATATCTTCTAAGTTAACTATATTCTACCAAGGGGGGGGGGGGGGGCTTCCAATAAGAACATTTTTCCTCACAAAAGGAACAAAATATTGATTTTTAATGCTTAGTTTTTACATCAACTACAAACAGGAAGTGCGTTTATGATTACTCAAATGCTGCAGCTGATATGTAGAAATGAATGGCTTGCACACAGTGTTTTATTCTCATCATTTAATTTTGTAAAAGTGGCACAGGCATAGTGGAAATGTTTCCGAGTTAAAGTAACCATTTTATACAGGAAATATAGTAAATGGAACAAAGAAAGAAATATAAACTTTCAACAAAGTTTAACCCATATAACACTTACATACACTGACAAAATATTGTTTTTTTTTTTGTATTAACGCTGCCTTTACTGTGTAAATGGAAAGCTTTTGTGCTGTAAAACTGAAACCAGTTGAAACACCATTATGGACGAGTTACTTCACTAGGGCTGTTTTAATTGTTGTGTGCACCGCTGCTTTGATTGGGTCTATGTGATTTTAATTTGTGCTGTTTCATGGACACACCAGACCATCAACCCACTAAAGACTTCTGTAGCAGTCAAATAAATTGATTGGCATACAGTACACAGCCCCATCGAAGCCAGTTAACTCAAAGGCCATTAAATGCTAATCAAGTGACTAGGTAATCTAAGGAAATTTGTTCAGTTGATTGTTTGCATGAGGAAAAACAACAGACCTCATCATGACTTGTTTATAAAAGCAATATTGCTACTGATTGAGGCTGATGGGAATGTGACCTGGCAAATAAAATTGGGATAATTGCGAACAAACGGGATGTAGTGTGGCTCTAGCTCTTGTTTTTAACTCCTGAGAGTTTCTTAGTGTCAACCTTTCAAAGTCATTGAAAATAAGCGGTTGGATATTCAAGGATGTTATGATATGGATGATGCATTTATTTAGCTTCTATAGAAAGTTTGCACACAAACTGTTGAGCGATTGAAATTTCTAACTGGTCATCAAATACATCCACTCTACACAATGCCAAAATCCAAAGATGGTTGTAGCTATTTGGAGAAAATGCCATCGAGCTGCCATTTGGGAGAATTTCTGAATGAAAGAGGAAAACATTTGGGGAAATGAGAACAGGGTCTGATGGCATGTTCTGTACCATTAGTGAAACTAATGCCTGCTCTTGGACTTGTAGTCATCTTGAAACTCAGACAGGCACTTGCTAGAAAACAGGGAGTTGCTTACCAGTTAATGCAACAATGGTTTGTTGACCAATCTATTTCCTCTGATCTTCCCAGGGCGTCTAGGCTCAGCTGCTTGGAAGAAGAGTGAAAGAGCATCAGAAAATATAGCAGCAATTACAAAAAGTGAGCGGCGATACCATCGCTCCTCAAGAATTCTTTCTCATTCCGCCTTCCAGTGAACATGGCTTCTCTCCGGTAATCCTGTATTAATGTGCTCGAGTTCAACGAGAGTGTCAAAGTGGAGGATTTTCTCACTCCCAAACTCTCCGTAACAAAGGCCTTGTGATAACAAAGCCATTGGAATGAACTTGAAAAGGAGAAAAAAAAAAATATAGCCGATTACAATTCACATTGTGTGATTGTTCTGTCGCGTCTGCGCCACTTTAAAAAAGATGATGTTCCACAATTAAGAGCATCAGAAGCTGTTTATCTTTTCACATGTCACCGAGCTTGCCATGCGTATCATCAATTAAGGTTTTTGGCATATTTCATAAATTGTTTCCATTTTAACTTCTCATATCCGTCACCCGAAAGACTTTTTGTGGTTTCAGTCATTAATTTGGTTGAAATTGGATGAGGTGTCTGTGTCTGAGTGAAGGAGGAAAAGTAGAGGGAGAATAAGTCATTGTCCGTCTCTCCTAAACAGCCGCAAAACAATTATGTAGTGGAATTAATCACTTTGCACTCAGTGGGAAACCTTTGATAATTTGTATATGAAAAGTCAGAAATGAGGATTCGCAAAAATAAATTAACACACTCTGACCTCAATCTTCTTAACTTCAATCTAGTTAGTCAGCGCTTTAATCACTGTAATTAATTGGCTGCCTGGTTTATTCATGGCAAGGATAATGCTAATACTTTAGCCAGTCAGTGTGTATCTCTCATATTAGTGGCACGGAGCAAGGCTGTGAAAGCTTCAAGGGAGAGCATGAATAAAACCCTTTGTGATAATGGAGGATAGGGTGAGTGACCCCAACGGTTTTCTAGACCTTTCATAAGCTGGTCATGGATACTGCTAATGGGAGAGCTTTAAATCATTCATTTAAATGCTCTGCTGAAAGGAAAGGGAATCTTATCAAATCTATTTACCTGAAGAAGCAGAGGAGTAAAAGGGTGAAACTCAGCAGTCAAAAGAATGAAACTGAGCCTAGATTTTGAAATAGATTAAACCATTAGAGAAATACTGGGTGTTGTTTTGTTGCTCCTTAAAAAAAGAATTCAAACAGGAAATACATGTCACCTCTTTAGGAGCTTTCCAACATATCAAGCCTTCTTGGCACAGAAGGGCTCAGAATACAGTTGGGCTCATAAGTTTACAAACCCTGGCAATTTTTTTTTTATTTCAGTGTTAGAGGTTGGGTGAAGCCATTTATTGTCCAAAAACTTTTAAAATCATAATGACAAACAAAACTTTCCAAATGACTCTGATCAAAAGTTTACACATGCAGCTAAAATGCACAAAAACAGACACAAAAGGGTTTGAGTGGCTAGTAAAGGTAACTCAACTGAGACCTGATTGGTTTTAATCAATGTTTGTAAAGGTTCCTGAGTTTCTGGACTCCTGATAGACCCTTGCCTATTTCAGTGATGGGCTGATATTTCTGATTTCTGAGCAATGGGGAAAGCAAACAAACTGTCAAAGGATCTACAGGAAAAGGTAGTTGAACTGTGTAGAACAGGAAAGGGAAATAAAAAGATATCCAAGGAATGTAGAATGCCAACCAACTGCGTTAAAATCTGATTAAGAATTCCTGCTACAACTGCCAGAAAAATTGTAAGGGATGCAAAAAAAAACCTATAGATAACTTCAGCTGAAATACAAAGATTTCTGAAAAAATTAAAAATAAATCTATGTGCCGTAGCTGTTTAAGGAGCATAATAAGGAGATACTTATATTTATATTTATTTGGGATTTCACCATTGAGTATAATTTTTGCTATAATAATAAAACTAATTGTGTCTTTCATCCCATACAATAACATTGGTTGAGTTTTGTCGTACTAAATGTTAAGAATTTATGTAATTAATACATCTTACCACTTTGTGACATGTACATTCTTCAGAACAATTGTGCTTTGATTGGTATGATGACAGAGTGGTGCAATACAAATGTACATTTTACAAGTTAAAAAACACATGAGACATATTTTCTAGTCAGATCGAGTGTAAAAATAAGAGGTTCTTCCGAGATTATACAATAGGAGTTGTTAAAATACAACTGTATATACGGCCCACATCAACTACAGCATTAGACATTAAAACTAGATGGCACAAGATTGTAAACAATCTTTGATGTTGGCTTGTGCCCCTTGTGTCTAAGAGTGATAACCCCATTGATCAATGATTTTCCTGATATGAGCCATAGATTTTTTTTCTATTGTTTGCTGGGGTAAATAATCTGGTTGTTAGGGAGAAATCAATGATGTCAGTAAAAGGTTCCCTTCTCACTACGAGCGAAATATACCAAGTCATATGTTATTGACATTTTATGAACCTGAGATAGAGATAGGTCAAATCGGATGCTATGGTATCTATGGAGCAAACCCGAGTCAGACCAGTTTGTAAGCCTTGGAAAGGTTTGGTGGCTCTTATTCAGATGAGATGTTTGATAAGCCAACATAAAAATATTAAAACGCATTAAGTGAGTCACAATTTACATGATTGGAAGCTAAAGAGTCCTCATTTGTGAGCGGAGTAACCAATACATGCTCCGATATTATGTTCCTCTCATGAAAATCATTACATTGCTAATGTAAGCTGCATTTGCATATACATTGTTCAGACAATCAAGACGGAATTAAATGAGATTGTTACTTATGGAGTCAAGGGATTGGCCAGAAGTTTAGCTATGCAGTCAGCTGAGGTTTTAGGCCAGATCATTGATCCCAGCGTGTCTATATTGATGAGTGCATGATCTGCAACCTCTATGCTCTTTTACCTTGAGCCCTGTTATTGATTTTACCTGTATTCTCTCATCGGCAGCGATCGAAGCTCACAGCAGATGAGACCCAGATTACAGATCTGCCCCAGAAAAGCTGCACACTCACTCCCCGCTCTTTAGTTTTGACCCTCATACTTGTTTTTGTGCATCTGGCCAACCTTTTCTTCACTGGACCTTGTCTCCAAAAAAATGAAACACTGGCGGGGAGAAAATTACTTTGCAGAGATTGCTTATTGTCTTCCTCCAAACTGACAAAGTGCAGTGTCAAATGGAAGGACAAGTCTCTCAAGAGAAGTGAATCTGTCATCGCAGCTGGACGAGCTGAAAGACATCATGTCTAGCCACAACACAATCTGTGCAACAAGCCCAGACATCCATAAACGGCTTGTCAAAAAGGTGACGTAAATGTATATTTATGGTCTGCTCGTATGCATCGCTCCATTTTCAAACAAAACACAAATGCTTTCTGAATTTTAAATGCGACCTTGTGAAAGCGCTAACAAACAATAATCTGCTAAGCTTTTAATATTTTTCTTGCATTTGTATTTGTCATTGGGCATTTTTAGTGGAAAGCTGAGAAGAAAGGAGGAAAATGAAACATACAGTATCAGTGTTGCGTATGTCCTGTAAAAGCTCTTAAGCTAGCGTGACTTTAAAACTCGGTGCTATTTGAGAGTTAATCCTGCTTTGAATGCCTACTACTGTTATATCCCTGTGTGGTGTGGCTTTTTATTAGGGGAATGTGGAAAAAGTCACAAAGAACATTTTTCAATTAGCCGATTATACTCACAATGGTGGTTTTTTTTTTTTAAACAAATAAGGCTGCTAAGTATTTGTAAAAATAGGTTACTTACAGTCCAGAAATTCCTTTATTATGGTATCCTTCAAGCTGTGTGTAAGCTCCAAGTTAATAAAAGCACCCAGTTTGAGAATTAAATGTGAAAGAGTCGACTCTGAGTTGTTTAAATGGGTTCAAATGAATCTTTAGATGTTAAATACGTCCTCTTTTCCCACCAATTGCATATTTAGATGCTCGAAGGCATAATCCTCCTACTCAAAGGTTCATTTTGCAAAGATGACATGAAAGCTATTTTTTTTAACTCAATAGAGAAGTAAGGAATCAGTTCAGGAACCATTTTAAACAATAATACAGTGGTAAAGCTCCAACCTTGGGCTGTGATAGGTGTTTTATTTCCGACAGTAGTCCAATCAGAAAGGAAAGCATCTTGAAATACCACCACATTATTCCATCATGGAAATTTAACATTTCCCCACTCTGAGGTAGTGGTTAGGTGAAACCACTTATTGTCAAACAACTGCGCTTACTCTTTTTAAATAATAAAGATCACAGAAACTTTCCAAATGACCCTGATTAATAATTTTTTATATTTTGTGTTCTCCCCTTTAACATCAATGACAGTCTCTTGAGAACTTTTTGTGAAATTGTTGCTCCAGAACATGCTGCATTCATCTTCATTCTTCATTTTGACCAAGTTTCCTGTGCCTTTGGAGCTCACACATCCCCAAAACATCAATGTTTCACAGTGGAGATGATGGTGTTTTGTTTACGTTGACTCCTCTCTAAATGTAAGGTTTATAGATATGGCCAAAAATTCAATTGTGGCCTCATCAATTCAGATAACTTTCTTCCAGAAATCTTTGAGCGGTTTGGCATACTGCAAGTGGGCTTCTGTGTGGTATTTCCATAGTAATGGCTTTTTTTTTGACCACTTGACCAAGCAATCCACTTTCTCCATGTGTCTCCTTACTGTGCTCTAGAGCTATATGCTGTTAATTTTTTGGCATCTTTTATATCCCTTTCCTGTTCTGTACAGTTTAACTACCTTTTCTCGTAGATCCTTTTACAGTTTGTTTGCTTTCCATGTCACTCAGAATTCAGAAACCTTTTATGCACAAACATTGATTACAATGGCAGCATGGTGAGGAGAGGTACCTTTACCAGCCACTCAATTGAAACCCTAAAACAGTTTTTTGACAATAAATGGCTTCACCCAACCCCTAAAAATGAGTATGAAAAATATTTTTGGGTTATTATTCATGTTTTCTGAAAAATAAAAATAAGAAAATTATGTAACCCTATGAGCACCACTGTGAAAACATGCTAAAATTACAAGCCACAGACAAAAATCTTACTATTGAGGGAAAATCTTACTATGGCAGGTAGAAGGAGGCTGCATGTGAAACTATCTAATAAACTATTGGCACTATAAAAAAATCAACACTTTTTGCACAATTGCAGAGATTTTTCAAGATTGGTTCTATTCCTTTTGTCTTACAATTATGTTTTCGCAGCAATGTTTTTCGCCCCAAGGTATTTCCCCTTTGCTTTAGCTAAAAGCCTGTGGAAGTTTTTAAATAGTAAAAAAAAATTCTTTAGATGAAATTCATGTTATTTTGAGAACTCAGATCGTATATTTACATTTTTTTAACGCACGCATTTTATTTTTATCTTCATATTGAAGCTGTTCTATATATAGTTAACTAATCGGAGGTCTGTGGTGGAGTTCCGGATGTAGCAGAGTTTATAGTACAGTACTTGTGAAAGACAATGATCATAATCTATTTTTTTCATCCAAATTTAAGAGCCATTTCTTGATACTTTAATTGGTTGTAATGAATAGCGTTTATTTCTTCCCTAATGAAAAGGTGTTGAGGGTGCAAGCAACCTTTTGAGCTTAAGCTTTGAGTTTTGGTTCGCCAATTAATTCATCTTTATGTTTCTGTATTCTATATTTTGTTCAAAGCGCAATAAACTCAACTACCATTGAAACTCAAACCCACCTTTAAGAATCTATAAGGTTTCTCATTTACCACCTGCCTGGCTACCAAATGGACAACAAAACAAAAATACATATCATATAGTTGTATTTTAAATATATAATAATTATCCTATATTTAAAAGTAGGATATGGTAAAACAACAAGAAAAGTAGTAATGAGCTTATCAGCAACAAAACGTCACAATAGTAGCTGCTATGAGACAGCTAACGAGTTGAGTGGAAACACCTGGTGATGCTAAACAGCTGCGAGTGATCAGTTTGAACGGGCGAAGGGTTAGGAAAAATCATTTGCAGATTGAACCGTTTCAAATAATACAATTTTGAATGGTTTAATAGACTTTTAACAATTTCAAAGAGGGAAAAGAAAAACAATCTTTGAGTTCCTTTGCATATTAGCACACCTTGCCATCACAAAGAACATAATGTTCATCTCACTGACCTGTCCGACATTGTTTGAACAATAAAAATGACATATGTTTTTCTCTTTCTGCAGAAGCCCTTGTTGACCACAGAGTTTGTAGCGTTAGGGCTGGAGATATCCTTAAGCGATCGTTAGTCACCATGAGGAATAGCCGAGCTAATGAGCCTTCTCATAATCCTTTGGTTTGGGACTAATGGGGCATTTAAAGGAAGACAATACATCTTGCTGCATACAGCCCAGCCTTAACATCTCATCCTCATTTGTGGAACGCCATGTTAAAGTCTCAGCCTAACAATGAAGAGATGCACTGCATGAAGGTAAATACCAACCCAACTTCAATCGTCAAATTACCATAGGGTGAGTAATGATTAAAAAAAACCTTTACGTTTTCTGAAGTTGTATTCCTTAAAGTCATAAATGCATTAATGTTTAATTTTCTTCATAAGTTCTACATATTGTGATGATTTTGTTTGATTGTAAGGCCAATGCACACCGACCCAAATTTTCGGTGCAAAGTTTTGTGCCTCAATCTAAACCTATGTGCGCCAAATGGATATCACACATCTGACCAAATAAGGGGACCAACAAAAAAGACGATATCCAAGATTTTGTCTACGTGCTCATTGATTTCTTCTCTGTCATCGTCTTCTTCTTCCCTCCTGTTTCCCATGTGGCACCAATCTATTTACTCGACCAAGACAAAAAGCACAATGTTGAGAAGCCATCCAAAGTTTCGTGCAAATCTTAGTTCATATCGTTATGTGGTGGTCTTAAAGCAAGCACATGACCATAGTTGACCATAAACTTGCAAAAAGTACTTGAAAAAGTAAAAGTATGTTGTATCCAAAATCTATTGAGTTTTCCCAAAGCCTGTAAATCTAACTTTGAAGTCCTATATGAACCCAATAAGCCATTCATGACAATTTTGAACACCCAACAACATAACAACATTGCAACGGCTGACAATTGGCCCTGAAAATATAATTCCAGGCATCAAACACTTTCAAAGTTAGAACAAATTCTTTGCCTGCGAATCTTCCACCCCCTGCTGTTAAACGCAGCGATACTCACCACTTTTGGTTGTGATCCCATGACCTCATCAAGATTGCTCATTCCTGTGTGTGTGTTTAATGCATATTTATGCCAGGCAACAATCTTATGAGAGTAGTTTTACTTTTGCTAAGCTTGGTTGATCACAAAGACCAAACCATTATTTTCATACATTTTTGTCTCTCACCTGCTGTTCTTGTGAGTGGCTTCCTCAATGGGCTAGCTCCATGATTGTGAAAGTCACATGAAAATGACCGTAATTGCTTCCATAATCAAGGTACTGTGGATTGCTTTCTTTGTTTTTCATTAGATTTCAAGCATATGTGTTTTTATTCCTTGTGCATCAGAGCATTCAGTTGGCCACTTCTGTTGTTATGTGTCAAACGCACAGTTGCAGAATACCTAACATCTAATGTTTAATTAGGTATAGCGCTGGCAGAGGCTGAGAGGTGAGACCTCTGGTGGATAGTCTCTGTCTCTTTCGTCATGTTGGGCGATAATGAGGCCCATGGTATTTCATGTTCCGTAAAGGTCATTGAAGTTTAATTTGGACATTTCACCACAAATTCACTATTGAGCCAGGGGTACTGAATGACACTCAATTTCAGCTCTCCTATTTAGGTGAAAATTAACTAAATGTAAGAGCTACTGTAGAGAAAGGTTTCCAACAAGTGGTGATTTTTTTTTTTCTTTTTTCATGTGTTCAACTTGTGCAAGTTTTATTCTCAAAGTGAAAGTCGACCATCTTCAGCAAAGAAGTCTCTGACTGAAAACAACAACAACAACAACAACCCCAAACCATTATTTTTGATGATTCAAGCAAGCATGACTCATAATATATATAAATGAACATTGTTGTAATTAGTAAAGTATTGTAATTTGTGTTATCTTTGCTAGTCCTCTATGTTGAAAAAAATATATCTTTACCACACATTGCGTACAAGTAGTAAACACTGTACAGATGATAACTTTGATTTAGCAAATAAGTAGTGTAATAGCAAAAAATGCCACAGGACACCATCTTTTACATTTAGTTTTATTTGTGTGGCTTCCTTTCTAAAACATTGCGTACATATAAAGTGGGAAGTGTGTACACGCTTTTTCCGCTTTGTACATATAGCATTTGAAAAAAAAAATTGAGATTCCAATTTACACTGTCTAATTTGAATACATTTAAATATGTTAATGAGTAGATTTAAATGAAAAAAAAAAAAACAGACAGATAGAACAGCCCGTAATCAATAAATAAACTTTTTAGAAACTGAATTTAACATGTTTTCGGAAGCAGAAAAGTATTTCTTTGTTAATTTGTCTTTCACTGTTAATAAGGAGGAAGAAAAGTTTGTCTGGTGTAGCTGTGTCTCAATCCAGGTTCTTGAAGCCTCTGGAGACTACGACTTGGGAGGATCCTCCAAAGGCTGCATCAACCATTGTTAAACAGGATGCAATAGCCTCTTCTTCTTCTGTTGCTTTTTTGGCAATTTGTAGCCTTGCTTTTGGTGCATTATCACCACCCGCTGGTCTGGATCCGTAGTTTGCATCACAAAATGAACTAAGGAAAAGTTCTTGTAATATTAATCTGTTTCTTAAGTGATTCTTTTATATTTTATTCTTCATTTTTATGTCTTTTAGAAATGAGAAACCACTTGTTAAGAACAGAAGTTTTGTTTCGTTTATTTTCAAAAAATTTTTTTTCAGAGTTAGTCTTTCATTTGTATGCTGTAAATTGTATTAAAACATGCTATAGTTTCATTTTGGTTGCATTCGTCACATTTCCCTGTTAGATTATTTCCTATGTTACGTTATTTGAATCTGTGTGATGGTCTAGCCTCATTCTGACTACGGAGCACTATAAACTCCTTGCTTCTCACAACACAAAATGCTACGATCACTATCAGCATTTAAAGAATCCCTTAAACCACTGTCAAGTAAAAAATAAAAACCTGTTTTTAATTACAAATTCAAATGTATTTGCTCGCTATTTTGTGTTGATTCTGTTTGGTAATAAAAAAAAGAATCCCAAAGCATCTGGGGATATCTAAGGGAACAAAGGATGGTCTCGATGTATCCTCTGATTTCAGGAGAACAGAGGATACATTTGATGGACCTTTCCACCACATTATGACGTAAACGGCTTTGAAATACGCATTCGAGAGGATACAGACTTTGGTTTGAGAAACAGCTTATAGCGCTATATGGATGGGACTAGCTACACAGGGGGTTGTTAGGGAAATTTCTGTTTCTCAGACACTTTGTGTTTTTAATCCCGTCTTTTTTTCTTACACAGACCCTTTTATGTTTTTAGTTAATAGAACATACGTACAACATTTATATGAGCATTTGATGTCCCCTTTAAGGAAAATACAAAACACTAATAGTAAAGTACACTACAGTGCAAATGTTGCATATTTAACGAAGCCATTCATTGCTCGACCAAGACGCTTCTTTGAGGATGAAATGAGAATGAATATTACTTTTATCACAGCGTTTCACTAAAGTGCAGCTGGCATTGCCAAGTTTCTCAGCGAACCCACTCAAAACATTGAACAGAAAATCCCACCAATCCCACCAATACAGGTTAGATTCCAATGTTTTATTATCTGATGACAATGGATTACTCTGAAGAAATGTGGGGAGGCGAGTGAAACAAAGATTCTCAGGTCTCTCCATCTCTCACTCTTGAATAGCTTCTTTACCTCTCAGAGCAGAATAAAGCAGAGTGCCGTCTGTATGAGCAGTAATAACCTTGAACAGGTCTCTGGCAGCATTAACAGAGTGCAGTCAGGCTTATTTGTGGCTGAGCCGGCTGCTGATTACCTTGTCAAGTAACTCTCGACTGGAGGCTGAGGCCTTTGTAAGTTTAAGGTGTGGAATTGTTCTTGTGACTATTTTCAAAAATAGTGCAGACAAATTGGCACCTTTGTATTCAGGAAATTGTCTGCCAATTTGGCAGACATTATGTATTTCTATACTCTTCCATGATGGACAAAGTGAAAATCACTTTAGGCAGTGCTTGCAATTCTTTATGTTCACTGTTCTTTTTAATGTTTTTTTTTTTCAGATGCACATTCATGTTCAGGACAAATACACAAATTATCTTCAAACAAAGATTAAAATAAAAAAATAGAAAAGATCTATTGTTTATTGTTAATGACATGATTGGGGTTAAATCACAAGAATAGCTCTGTTCATGTTCAAATCTGAGTTACGACTGTTCCAGCAAAGTTAACAATAAAGTGGTAAAGAAATTCATACAGGGGTGTTCAAACCTTTTGTGGGATGATTAAATAAGATGATTTGTTGGAGATGACCATGCCACCTTTAAAGCATTATTCATTCATTCATTTTACGCACTACTTCCAATGTCTGAATACCAAAAGAAAAGTTTGTGTGTGAAACTTTGGTCCATTTGAATTAAAACATATTATTTCACTATTAAATGGCCATTAATAAACTTCTAAATTAAAAACATGCTGACATGAAATAACAGACAAAAAAACTCATTTTCAGAACAGTTTTTATGTAAAGTGTATGTTTGTGAATAAATAAACAAATTCACAGAGATTGTAAAATTTGACCCTTTTATAATTTTTTTTTTACAGTGAGCTTATCATAGTTAGCCTGTTAAAGCCGCTGCAAATTAGGCCGTGTCCACACGCAAACATTGTTTTCATGGAACCATGCATTTTTTTTTTCAAAAAAGCCAAACTGCTTTGTTTTGAAAGATCTGTGAGCTCTGTTTTCATGTAGATGGCAAAAAATTTTTTAGATTTGGATGCGAGATTTTTTTTTTTATTTTTTTTTCATCGTCATTTACAAACACTGAGTGTAAAGAGGGCGAAACAAGGAGTGTGTTGCTGTTTTCGTGCCATCACGGCCTACAACATGCACACATTATTACATGCATAAGTTTCATATTTGATCAGCGCAGAGGAGCCTGTGTTTTTGTAAACTCGATGCTGAATACTCAATTAAAAAACAGCCTGAATCATCTGCAACTTGTTTGTTTGGTTTAGCCTTTACACTATTTGATAAAATACAAAGTCACTATGAAAATATGATGAGTGCCACCTAGTGGCTCTCTTACGTCCTACTCACGTTATCAATCGAGCCAGCATTCATTGATTATTCGCCTTGTGAAAAACAGATTTGATGTTGCAGTGCACAACCCTTTTTTTTGGCACCACTCGATCGGTCAGAGGCTTTAGCACTTGTCCTGGAAGCAGTAGTCCTCGCTATAAACTGACCAAGATTCACCCATAGCATCATTTGCTATCTATTGGTGGACCATAAAATTCCGTTTTGTATATGTGTGTTTCATACTGTGGTCAACGGTGCTGATAGGCTGCACAGTTGGCAGACTTTGGACGCATCTGACCTAGAGGCTCCAGAAAGGCATCTGCATCAGCATTAAATCTCAGGCTCCAGTGGCTTAATGCAAGCTGGAGTTTGAAAACAGACGTCATCACACAACTTATCCTAACCTATCTTCCTTGAAGTTTGGCCTAATTTGTAAACAGTCACTTTTTCTCCCGTCCCTGTTCTATGGTGTCATATTCATGTGGCGACCAACTGTGTGGCTAATGCTCTCTGAGAACTGGGTCAGACTCTCAGTCATGCTCTCAGGATTACCCGTGTGTATCTAATTATGTTCGCTATGATATATTTACTTGATTTGACTTAAATGATGAAGCCATACAGCCTTCCCTAAGCCCATCCTAATTTAAATCAAACAGGCAAATGGCAAATACTGACCAGTGCTGTCATTTTCTGTTTGTTCAGCCATTCTAAATTTGCAAGAGATGTCTGAGAGGCTGTCTAGGGGCTTTCGATGCTTGGAACAAGAAAACTTGAAATGTGGTGCGTGGGTCTGAATGCATTTGGCCAAGAAGGCTCTGCAGTGAAATGCATATCATCTGTGACCTTTTGCTGGACAGGAGAGAGCTGTGATGTCATTAGCACCTAGGCTTGGAGAAAGGCTCTGGGTTTCTGGGTGTGGGCAGGCCTGCCACTAATGATACTGTCTGCCATGCAAAGGTCAATGGAGGGACTGTAGGAGAGATTAATAGGAAAAAAATGTGCTAAATATACAAGAATGAGGATTAGGCAGTTTAGGAAAAGTGATAGACTCTGATTAAAGTATTCGTCCTAATAGAGATATATTTTTTTTAATCGTGGAAGAAGCCATGGAAATAAATATGGACCTAATTAGATTAATGTAGATTAATTTGGGTAAAAGACAGACCTAGAAACAAATGTTTTTCTAGCTTTTTTTCACTCCTCAGGAGGAAGCTTCGGTTTTCTGGAAAATACTTCTTCTTTCACCTGTAACCTGGAGTTACCAGGTCAGCCATCTCTCCTGCATTACCTTTAGGTTTTTCTGAGGGCCTAGAACACCTCACCAGGGAGGCAACCAGGAGCCATCTGAAATAAACCTCCTCAGTTGGCTTTTCTAGATGTGCAGTGGTTCTACTTCAGAATGACTGAGCTCCTCACCCCATCTCTAAAGTCACCCTGCAGAGGAAGCTCATTTCGGTCACCTGTACCCAGGTTCTCATCAGAGATCCTGACCATAAGTAAGGTTAGGAATGCTTCACCAGCTTCGACTGGTACATGGGCCACATTACCGTTCTTCTCCAGGTCCATTTTATTTTTCGCAGATCTCTCACACAAATCACAGAACATTGAGAAGTCGACTATGCTTGAGGAAGCAGCTCAAAAAGGGACCATTCCATGTTAAAAAGAAATTTGTTCTTAATAATAATGTGTATTTATATCCATATGACAATAAAGGGAAATCATTTAAGTTGATGTTAGACCAACAGTTCACACCCCCTGACTGATCCATGATCAGTTACTTCCATCTAGATTTTCCTGAGCTCCTACCCTGTTTTTCTACTGATTTCTCCAGCACCATAACAGACCTGCCAGCCACTCCGGTTCCTCGGATACCTATTGGCTACCTACTTTATGTATCGGACAAAAGTTTATCCTTCTCAGTCGTGTGCATAATTTTTATGCACATTTTCAAAATGTATGCGTATCTTGCTATTTCATTCCAGGTATTTGTATGCAATATTTAAAAATGCACTCAAAAAAGATGGATGGAAGCTTTAGTCTATCTTTATTTTTTATAGATGTCATAAAGATTCATGTTTCAAGATTATCTTTTTCATTAAAGTCTTATTCTCAAAGGTGAAAACAAAAGAAACAAAATTACAAAGCATAACAACAGGAGTGGAAATAGAATAATGCCAAAACACTAGGGATTGGGGGGAAATCAAATTGACAGCTTTTTTCCCAAAGACCAGCAGACTGGCTCTTGACTTTCCCAGAGAGCACTGGTGAAGGGGAAAAGCATCCTGTAAAGATCTCTCTAGTATAGTTACCAGAAGCCTGTCATCTCAGGCAAACCAAACCACAGATGAATCCACTGAACAGTTGCATCATTTTTCATGCTGCATTCCACTCGCTCTTGATTCTGTTGTGTGCAAACATATCTTCATTCTTTGAATCTTAGACTCCATGTGCATTGGCTTGCTCACAAATATCTATTTCTACGGTTCAAGTTAACAACGTTGTTAATGGAAAGCTGATGCAAGCGTAAATAATTAACAAAATGCTCATTTTAAGCCAAAGTCTGTTTACTATTGTCGTGCATGACCTGGATTGACATAGTAAAACAATTGAAATTAAAAACTGATTTACATTAAAAACGTATGTTTAAACTCCTGTACAAGTCACAAAACTTTCCACAAAAGTAAACTCTTCTCCAAAAGAAGTTGTTCATGCATCAATGCTAAGCCAGCTTTTCAAAGTGTTTTCCCCTGAAATTTGTGATGTGAAACCATATCCTCTGCAATCTCTGTCACTCAAATCTTTGTTTTGAGTGGTGTGAGAGAGAAAGAACTCAAATGGTTTGATTTGCACAATGGAAAATAGCCTGTGATAAAATGGGCAGAACAGGATTTCAAAGACAAAGGCTTTTCATCTTGCAAATGTCAAAATGCATCACCTGCAGACACAGAGATGACTGGGTGGTTGAAATTCTAAAAATGAAAAATATTGCTGACAAAACAAATCGGGCTTCTCAGATGTAATAGGGAAATATGGCTCACAAGGTGGTGCCGGTAATTAGCTTGTGTTATAAAAAGTATTATTTAACTTCCAGAGAGGCTAACATTACTTTTTCAAACAAGACCAAACTCGGTCTGCTTTACAGTGCTTTATCACACTTTCTTATACGTTCCTTTTAATTCATTCTCAAATAAATGATAATAATCAATAGCGATCAAATGGCGCTCGCACCTTGTATTTTGACAGACACATTCTCTAGGAAAAGTTCATTACAGTAATATTTTGGAAACTTGTTCCAATTGACTTTTTTTTTTTTTTTGTAGGTCTTGGTCCCTTCCACAAGTGTTCGAAATGTAAAACATGTCCTTCAATCAGCCTGAATCAGGAGTACAAAACAGAAAATGTTGTGATGGTATTACGGACATTGTAGGTTGCTTTTAACCCGACCAGACATTGCATGGCTAAGTTATTAACAACTTCCTGTTTGTGGCAAAATTTTGACTTTTGATGTCGCCAAGCACATAGTTTAACAAAGTAAAAAAGCTCCACATCCCATATGCCTTAAGATAACGGCGATAGACTTTGGAGGTGAACAGACAAAATCTCTATGAGGAGTTCACAAGTACGACACAAGCAAAAGTTTAAACAGCCACTTTCTGAACCCCAATCAGACAAAAATTTCACCAGTTTTGACATCTTTGTGAAAGTGATTTTTTTTTTATTTTTTTTTTTTTAACACATTTAGGCCCGGGGCAAGGGGCAGTCTAATAGAACTTGGCTGCTATTTCTCACGTATGGCCTCCCGACCACCACTAAATACACCCCACCAGTCCCACACATCCATACAGGGCAACGTAGATGAAGTTGCTTGCCCAAGGCTTCAACGGCAGAATGGACCTGGTGAGGATTGAAACTACCAAGCCTCCATTTGTTGGATGACTAACTCTACCACTACGCCACTTGCCACCCCTTAAACTAATATCTGTTAGTGTCAAGTTTAAATTCTAGAGTAATAAAATTACAGAACTATTGTCATTGCCACTAAAAATATGTTCACCAGCAATGAGGACCCACAATGATTCGGCTAGTCATCTCAATAAGTCAAAGTAAAACTGGTACTGTTGGGATTATGGCACCAAGTCTTTGCTATTTGCTTTGCACCGGAAAACTATGTTTCATCACTGGGTGTTAACATGTCAAAGCCTTCTTTTCATGTCAACACTTTTGCTTTTACAAAGCTCCTCTATCTTTTGGCACTGTGGTGTGGTGGACAGTGCATCTGACATATTTGCAGCATAGTTGTGAATAAAGGTAGATTTTTTTTTTACTTTTAAAATTGTATTTACACTCTAAGAAATAGTCCAGCTGTCGAAAATAATAGTCCAATATTCCTCAGTATGCTGCATAATCCTTCTAAAGCGTTGAAAAGTTATACTATTTAATACAAAAAGGTGCTGTCCCCCATTCATTTACAATAACTGAGTGTTATAACAAATTGTTGCACAGATACGTAACTGGAGGTGTGTAAAAGGGTCTAGTCAGAATATGTTTGCACAAAGTAACTGATGATTTCTCGTCTACTGTTACAACACATTAATGTTAACTTGTATTAATATCCCATGAAGCCTAATTACATCTACATCAACGGTTAATGGGTTTTATAGCTTTAAAATATTTTTTATAGCTTCAGAATTTCATGACCCGAATAGCTTAATATACAAGTCATGTGCAAATATAGAAGTGAACTGATTTTTCATGTGCCACTGCCTCTGCTCAGCACTAACCTGACCCGAGGCTGTGTAGTGAGTCCATGGTCCATTTTTCTCATTTAGTGTTGTCATAAAATTGTCAAGGTTTCCCAGCAGAGGGAGAACAGGTTGCAGTCTTTTACCCATCTGTTTCTGAGTCTCGAGCTCAGCACATTAAGAGGTGAGATATGGCTAACAGGAGCATATCAGGAGCATATCACAGTCTCCAGTGAACCGTAGTTCAGGAACACAGAGCTTACCTGAGCTCAGCTTTTCTTCTCAAAAATATCAAGCATAATACAACTGATTTTTGATCAAATAGATGCAGCCTTACTTCTCACAAAAGCACAAATAAAGAATTTTAGTTTAAATTAGAATTTGTCATTTTAAAGAACAATGTGTTTTTAATCAAACAAAAAGTAGTTTTTTTTTTACAATGTTGCATTGATAGAATGGATGGATCTGGAGCCACTTACCAGTGGCCTGGGGACAAAGGTTAAGTTGCATGTCTCCTACTTACCCCTACTACGCTAACCCTTGAAACAAAGGGCTAATAATGAAAACGTAACCTGTTAAATAGGGATACAGCTACGTAGCCATTTTCCTCCGCAAAAACATCATGCCTCACATCACGGTGCCTGGAAGAATGAGGTGGAGCACAGAATTAGTCACTATATTTTGATTATTCACACTCACACAATCAACTATACAAAACAATGTTCCGTTGGTCTGACAACCATGATGGAGCTGGGATGATCCTTTAAAATGTTGGAGAGTGTAAAAAATGTATAATCCTAGTTTTAGTTGAACAGGAAATACATCAAAAACAGGAAATACATCATAGACAGGAAGAGACAAGCTCCTTGAATAGAAAAGAATAGCATAGTGATCTAGCATTCCTCTCAGAAACTGCTTTTTGCCTCCCTTATCAGAGAGCATGCATTTGCTCTGTTTAAGGTTTCTGCATGTTTAGCTTAAATAAAGCAGCATTTTCTGTTAAATCGTCTAAAGACATTGCTTCAAAGTATTCAAAGTTAAGAATTAATATTGTACAACATGAGTAATTGGGAATGTACTCTGTGTGGTTGACTGGTTCGTTGAGTTGGCTATGTCTCTACGGGGCACAATGAGTCCCTTACTCCAGGTAGCTTTTAAAATAGTTTTTAAATATAATGCAAAGAAAATTTGACCTCGCATACAAAAGTCTGCTGTATAACATTAATTCAATTAATTTACATAATACATTATTCCCATAAAACTAGCATTTTTGTAATTTCAATTAATTTTATGTACGTTTTTGTAAATAAAGTGATTCTTTTCATAATTTAAAATCTTTTTATAAAAAACACACACTTGCTTGATTGTGTAGTCTCTTTTGGTTGGGTGATGGCCTCTGTACATTTACATTTTACATTTATGTATTTAGCAGACGCTTTTATCCAAAGCGACTTACATTGGGAGTAAACATCAGGCAGTTTGGTACAAAGTGGATTGATCAGAAAACATACACATAGGATACTTTCAAGCTAGTACAGAAAATGAATTCAAATCAGTACTTCAGAGGGTTTTTTTTTTTATTAAGTTAAGTTGCTCCCGAAAGAGTAGAGTTTTTAGTTGCTTTTTGAGGTGTAAAGTTATTCAGCTTTCCGTAATGGGACGGCAATGGAATTCCACCAGCCAGGAACTGTGAAGGAGAAGGTCCTGGTGAGAGATTTTTTTTGCCGCTCTGAGATGGGACCACCAGACACTGTTCATTTTCTGAACGGAGGCGTCTGGAGGGGACGCAGAGCTGGAGGAGTTTGTGAAGGTATGAAGGAGCGGAGCCTGTGACTGTCTTGTATGTCAGCGTTAATGATTTGAACTTGATTCGAGCCTCAATGGGAAGCCAGTGGAGAGAGATGAGGAGAGGGGTGACGTGTGCTCTTCTTGGTTCCTTGAAGATCAGTCGAGCTGCCGAGTTCTGGATCATCTGAAAGGGTCTGACCGCACATGCAGGAAGTCCAGGGAGAAGAGCATTGCAGTAGTCGAGTCTTGATATGACCATTGCTTGGACCCGTACCCGTGTGATATTCTTTAAAAGAGAAGGCCATGTGGCCCATTCCTGCCCTTTTTCTGAAAAATTATTTGGTACACCCTTCATCTCACATGAATGTACAAAATAGATAGTTAGACCCAAATAGTGATGTAGACACAGACTATTTGGAGGCACTGATGGATTGAGACCAGTAGGATTTCACTTCTACCCTTTTGGAGAGCAAACTTGAATTCCTTGAGTTTTGAAAAAGTGCTGAAAGTGTTCTATTGTTTAAAAAAAAAAAGAGTTCTTTGAAGAAATAGCATGTTGTTGGGCCAACTTTAGACACCTTTTAATTAAAAAGATGGCTCTTAGAACTCCAATCTTGAAATGTTGGGTCTTCCCACTTTTTTGAGTGCATGTTCCTCGTTTGCTTGTTGCGTTTGAAGTCTAATAGATTTTTAAAATCTGTTTTAAGAGCTGTATTAGATATTTGAGGTGTGTGTTGTAACCCATTCTTAGAACTTTATCCTTTGGTGTGTCAAAAGACCTTAGCCTTCTATATGTTCAATCCTGATGCCTCTGGTGGAATTACATGTTTTAAATCTTTTGCAAACTTTTTCTTTCTACTTTAGTGAACCAGAATGACAAAGGGCAGTAAAAGAGGTTTAGTAATGCTCCTGTTATTTTTAAGATTTCCTAAAAATAAACGCAGCAGTGACACTCTCCACCATGACCTGTTGGGGCAGCTGAACAAGCTCACTGACTGAGGAGTGAACTTGGGTTGAATTGAGAAAGCAGAGCATGAAAATGACTTTCCACAGGCTCAAGGGTAGGTGGGAAGAAAAGAAATGCAGAGAGGTTTAAGCCACATCAGGCCTTTCTGCTCTGCAGGAGAGGACGCTTCAGATAGGGAGCCACAGCAGCGATGGAATAGTCACAGTGAGACTCGTCTTCATGCTGCGATACTCGAGGTATATACGAAATAGATGGCTGTCTTGAGCACTCGATTAACAGTCTATTTGATTGCAGTTTGCAGACAAATGTTCAGCATTGTGAACTTGTGGAAAGTGATTGTAGAAGGGTAACCCCTGGCAACAGAATTCATTCTCTTTGTTAAGAGTTAACTGTCAATTTCATTGTTTTTCATACGGTATTCTTTTAAAATATCTGTATTAAATATATATTCATAATATCTATGTTAACATTTTTAATATGCTTTTTTTTGTCTGGACTTTTTTTAATTAATTGATTTTAACATTATAGTAACAGTCATCTTACAGAAGAAAGTGGTAATTTCAAAAGATTTATTTATTCTTCAAAAGATTTATTTATTTATTTATTTTTTTTTTCTTCGATGGACTGGCGACCTGTCCACCATGTACCCCCGCCTCTCGCCAGATGTGTGCTGGAGATGTCCGAAAGGGAACAAGCAAGCAGGAGAATGAATGAATGAAAGATTTATTTTTGTTTGTCAACACTTTTATTATTTATATGGAAACGACATTAGAGGGAGACAGGGAATGAAACAGGTAAGAGAGGGTTGAGATGCAGGACCACTGCTGGCCAAATGAGTGCCCCCCAACATAACTAAAACATACCACAGTATAAAATTCCTATTATTCTGACAAAAATACTTATTGTATTGATTTTAAAACCTGACAATTAGACCAATGCGCAATTACACAAATACTTAGAAATCAAAAATTCAGGATGGAATAACTAAAAACAATGATGAAAAGAGTTTTAAAAGCATCCTTGTGAGCAAACACTTTATGTGTAAGGAGCTCAAGGAAACTTCAAACTGACCACCCTTGTAGAGGTTTTCACTTTGTCCAGGAACATACCAAAATTATTGAACCCCAGGCTCTGAATTGGGTTAAATCTTTACCATTTATTTTTAATGGCCATTGAAAATAAATAGGAAAAGGCAACAAAATATTTTCAAGATGAAACATCACAAGGAAATGTTGGTTAATGTATGTTTATCATCGTAATAACTTACATTGTTATGACAACTTCCTAGCAACCAATTTTACCTAGACCTATCTTAGCTTAGGAAATGACCCCTCCATAGCAACCAGACTGTTTACCTCAGCGGCCAATTTGCCACATGTCTATCTCATCTGTTAAACTGCACTTTAGAACAAACTTTAGTCATCTAGTTTTAATTGTAGCTATGCTATTAGGCCATTTTTTGTGAAACGTCTTTTTTTTGTTTTTGTTGAGAAAAGCTTGATAATTATATGATGTGTGCTGGCTCCATCACCTGCCCACCACTGCGAGATGTAGGCTAACCCTTTATTCTTTAGCGAGGAGCATTTGTATTCCACGAGTCCTCTGAGGTGTTCTGTAGTTTTTATTGAGAGAGTGTGAAAAAATAGAAATCTCTCAGGAGCTCATTATGTCAAAGCTGATATCTTCATCTCTATCGCTGATGCCCCCTGAGGAAATTTTCCACATAGAGCCTCATGTATATTATCATTGTGCCGGTTTGATCCTGTTACGCTTGGATATTGTTTGAAGCACAGTTGACTCTATCAATATTACATCAGACAAAAAGATCACATAGAAAGTCCATCCACTTCAAAATGTACCCCTCGCTGACAAATATTCCA
Source organism: Danionella cerebrum (assembly GCA_007224835.1). Taxonomy (NCBI): domain Eukaryota; kingdom Metazoa; phylum Chordata; class Actinopteri; order Cypriniformes; family Danionidae; genus Danionella; species Danionella cerebrum. The sequence continues at coordinate 285,224 of SRMA01026124.1, forward strand.
ATGTCATCCTTTTCCAAATTACTTTCTGCCCAAATACTTCCTGAATTATAGTGTTTTGTGGAAAAGGTACATCACATATAATGCATCCATCCAGCAGCTTGTTTTCCTCCTGCTTCAGCCAGGCATGTGGAACAGGTCTTTCAGAGGTTATGGATCTAAAGAACAGATAAAATGAAATGTTCTCAGAGGAGAGCGACTTTTCAGGCCCATTAATGCAGTATGGTCAGTGAGAAAACTAGCCGACCGCCTGAAACCACAAGTCCCATTCCGCAGCTTAATAAGCACTGTGATCTGATCTCAGGTCAGTTTAAAGGATCTAAACTGTACAGAGCATTATGTTAGCAATGCCAAGGTCCTGGCTTTGACTCTAGAGGAAGAAAGCGCCAGATAAAGCAGTGTATTTACAATCCACTTGTATTTGAACAATTCATTTAGGAATTCTTCTACTTTATTGATTTATTCCAGTCATGTCAAGAACCATTTATAGAACAACTTTAACACATGAAAATCAGAGTATTTGCACTCAAAGCAATTCACATAAATGCTAACAGTCATTAAATTAAACTGCTGTTTAAAAATCTATCAGATCAATCATTTATTAAAATTTTTCTTGAACAAATCTCACAAATCAACCTCAGCTATTATCAAAACTACATTTAAAAAAGCAGTTATTTACCCTTTAATTTACATGCTCTTACATGTCACTGTTTTTGAGAAAAAAAAAAACAAAACCTAAATATTATTTTCAAATTGAATTTTTTTTTTACCTTCTATCAGATTTTTTTTCATGGCAGCTTTTGCCCCATTGACTTCCACTGAAATGATTATTGATGCAATTCTTGATTGTTTATAGCCATTCCTGTTAGAAAGAGTTAAAATTTGACATTTTTACTGTTGAACACCATTTAGAATCATTAAACCTTGAGATGTGCAAGAAGGCTCAGTTTCTGACTAAAATGATTCAAAATCACCCTAAAGGGGCTGAAAACATGCCCAACATAAGGGTTAACATGTCTGAAAAGTGGAAGAAAGAAATACAATTTATTTAATCCTCCCCCTTGTCCAATGTTTCACCCAATAATCAAATAGTACCATCTTTTTTTATTTAATGGAGACACTGCCTCAATTCACTGCTCCTTCATCTAAACATGACGAATACTTTGTGTAGAAATGGTAAAAAACATGAAAAGGCTTTAAAAATATATTTAGAAGTCATATGCATTTATTTAGGGTGACACCCTGGTGCAGTGGGTAGAAGTGTCCTTTCAGTTAGAGCGTTGAGGTTAAGGAGTTTGCAAGTTCTCCCTGTGCTTGTATGTGCTTCCCCCACAATCTCAAAAACATGTGGTTAATTGAATAATCTAAATTATTAGATTTGAATTAGGTTGTAATGTGTGAGTGAATGTGTGTTGCCTCTCACTCACACATTCTCACATCACAAACTGGAGAAAGATGCACCAAATACATTTGTTCATTTGATTAAAGACAAAATATCAGGAGAAACTTGATTTAAAGGAGCTTGGTCAGGATTAACCCAAGATATTTACAACTCAGCATTCAAGAAACAAAGCTTCATTCGGAATTCCTTGTCTTCTTTTTAAACCTCCAGGATCAGACCCCTGTTATGACTCTTTTGTGCTCTTATAAAAAGTAAAATACTAAATGTGCAGTTGTTTGTATGTCTAAATATCTAAACAACAACATGTGACGGTAATAGTATCTATTTATTGGCCATTCTACATTATTCCACCCCTCCCTCAGCCTCTCTTGGGAAAATCACCAGACACCATGGCTCTGCATTCAATTTATGTAGGATAATGTTTACATTTTTTTTAGCCAAAATGCAATCATTCAATGATAATTCAATGATTATTTAAGAAAGTGAATATAAATATTAAAAACGAAACAGTTAGTACATTAATTAGGTCATATTTATGGTACAATCCTAAAATATGATTTTTTTTTTCTCTGAAAATGTATCATTACGTATTGATGCAAGTTTTATCCAACCAGCATTGGTAGCAAAAAGAAGCTAAAATATGATTTTTTTCCCCCCACTTTTAATGCAGGAAAAAGATATATACGCCCCACATCTTGGAGAGATGAGGTATGGTTTTCTTATTACTCTCTGAGCAGGACCGAGGAACATTGAATTATACTGTTTGAGCTTGAGTGCATCAAATAAATTCAATAAAACAAGCAATAGCTGCTGTTTTTGCCCCTGCTTCATGGCACTTATATTAGATTTTAACATTTGCATCAGCACCTTGGTCATTCCAGATTTTTTTTTTTTTTCTCCCAGGACCCTCTAGCTCAGACGTATTGCCTGATAATTGTCTGGGTGCTCGCCCCTGTACCTGACAGAGCCATTATTAGTTCCATTTACAGACAATGGGCCATTCAGCCCAGTCAGAGCTCAGAGAATGAGCTAAAACCACACTCTATTCGACAAGTAAAGCAACCAATTTAATCTCTGGGAATCAAGTGCTTTCCCTATAGGTGCAGGAAGAAAAAGTGTTGGACATCTCTAGACACCTTCGTTCAGTGGACACTTTAACTCCTTCCGCCATCTTTTTAGAACTCGCTGGAGGGAGGTGAAGGTCGAGCAGAGGCTAATGACACTTCAACACAGAATCTAGAGATCAGGCTCCTTAGCTTACAGCCAGGAAACCCCTGATTAAAGCAAGCCTGGGTGAGGAATCACTTCTGGAGAGGTGATTCTAGAATGTGATCGGTAAAAAACATTTCCCTCGGGAAGACCTTGAGTGTGTTGAAGGAGGAGCTCGTGTTTTATATGTGGCGACTCTTTTAAGTGTTTGAAGTTAAAAGAGTTCACCTATTCACTTTGCAATAAAACAGCCGAGGTTAACCCTTATCGACGGTTTGCCTTTGGAAAGTATCAAATGTTTGTTCTTGGAGAAAAAAGGTTGCTGAGGAAGTTTATATATTTGAAAATCCTCCCTGGGAGCTTAGTGTTTATTATGTTTGAACTTGATAGTCCTTGAATGTTGATAACCCTCAAACATTTCCATAAAGTGTGTTCATTCTGGTCAACCAGTGAATGGAAACCTGTTAATAGAGTCCCTTGACTTAAATTAGCAGGTTTTTTCAGACTGTCTTGCACTCTGTAGTTTTATGAAATTCCTGATGAAGCAGCCCAATCAAAGTTATATTGATTTCATCAGCTTTATTGAAATGTTTCCTAAAGCTTCATGCTCTTTATTCTCTGTACTGTGAAGTTGCTCTTCAATTAAAATTTATTTTCAAAGACAAACCTAACTATCTCACAATTTGAGAAAACCATGTACTGAACTATGGTAGATGGTCCAAGTCAAGTGGTGAAAGGGTTCTTCCTTTGTCTTTTAAATGCTGAGATATACATATCTTGGTTTGACCTGTCAGACAAGTCACAAGGAAACATGAAAAACTGACATTTTAAAGACAACTTCAACTTGGTTTGGGTCAATATTTGGCCGTCCAGCATGATAACTCCTCAAAGAATACCTCACTTCTAGTGAAGAAACACATCCAAAAGAGCAGAGTGAGTCAATTTTACTGACCTGGACAAAGCCCAGACTTGAATCCAAATGTTTGTTTAGTTTATTGTTGCCCAAAGTGCTGTACAAAAATAGAAAAAAAACAAAAAAAAAAAAAACAAAAGACAAAACAAAAGAAAAAATTACATAAATATACAAAAACAATAACACTACACAGGAAAAAAAGGAAAAACATAAAACTCAACACTCAGAAAGATTAAAAACCTGAGTTAATAAATAAGTTTTAACAATGATTTATAAACCATGAAACCATGTGACTCTCTCTCAGAAGCTCTCTCTCCATTCCTTCTGGAGTGATTGCTGGATTCCCGAGCTGATTGGGTCCGCGGTACACTACATTGACTCTGGCCGGATTGTGGGCGGCCAAATGCCCGGTACGTTTTCTCGTGGTGTGTGAACATATGTATATACTGTATATACTAATTCAATCCATGAGCATAACTTCATGCTGTTTTTTTTTTAATGAGTCCTATTGCACTTAAAAAAGAAAAAAAAAAAGGACCATGATTTCAGTCTGATGTTAAGCCTCATACTAAAACCTGCAGGTCTTTCCAAATCACATGAATGAAAAAATGTGTAAAATATTACCAGTAACCCCTTTAAAATCAACAACTGCGGAGTTAATACCAATAATACAAATACAAATAATATTTGTCAACGGCCCACAGTTAAAAGAGCTGTCAAACCAGGCAGTTTAAGAACATTTCTCTGCTTTCGCATCTACTTGGCTCAAATTGCTTTCTACTTTGCATAAGTGTTCCAGCTCAACCCATTCTGCACAGGCATAATGAGAAGCTGGAAAACGCACAAATCGAATTTGTTCCCCTCGCCGAGTTGACAGGCATCCGCTTGTGTTGAGGCCAGTGGTTGTTACAGCTTCCAGCATGCGCTTGCTCTGTAATGCTGAGGGGAAACTTTTTTGCTGGTCTTCAGGGGTCTGTTTTAACAAGAGCAATGGGACCTCTTTTTGGAGGGAGTTCTCTGATGGCTACTTTGCTATGGTGCCAGTTGCAGACATTCCGGATGCACTCAGCATGAGTCAATATCATGGATGGGGTAGTCCCGCTGTTTTTTGAATTTGTAAGTGCATTAGGTCATACTCTCGCCTCTAGATTGGTTTTATTGTGGTGAATGGAACAAAAAGTACTTCATTTAAATGATATTTTGAACAGTTATTGTGGCGCAAATTAGAATAATGTGCGTTTGTCTAAACAAACGGAGCAAGTTGAGCTCTGAAACAAGGACTTAAATCATTATTAAAGTTCAAAGCAGTGCACCAAAAATAACCAGAGGCAAGCTCTCTAGAGCTTGGTACACATCCCAGTGATGGGATTATCGGCGCAGAGAATACAATGCTGAAAGGAATCTTATAATGTCATAAACACACACTAGCAGATGTGACATTGCAATCAGAATGGCTGGCGTATCCTCACACATAGACGCTCGAAGCTCCATCCTGCTGTCTTACTTACCCCTCAGACTGAAAATAAACTTGGGAACCTTATTCACTCTCTTCTCTGCATCAGCAACTTTCCTTAGATTTCATTGAGTTGATGCACACAGTTGGATGAGGACATGGCAACCGTGTGCTCTAGAGTATAATTGCTCACAGCTGCGAGGGCTGAGGAGAGCAGAACTGTAGTCTGAACTCGGTGACGCTTTAGAGATTTGCTTTCTTAATTACAGGCAAAATTATGGACTCATTCACACTTTAATCAACAAAAAGCTCTAATCAATCACAGTAAAACTTTATGGCAACACTGCAGTTTCTTGGTAAGCTTTTACTGACAGCAAGTACAACCAGCACGAATTCAAAAGGGTTTTTATAATTCATTGGCCAACACATGAAAACAGATTTATAATGCAGGATAAATATTCTTGAAAATATTGGCAAATTATACATTCACTGAGACAAAAATATCAAATGAAATATTTAAAATTGTACTTATTTTAGTTTTAATTCATTCATTCATTTTCCAACCCGCTTATTCTTTTTTGGGGTCACTGGGATCTGCCGGTGCCTATCTCCATCTCAGGGCTCATTCACACCTAAGAGGGAATTTAGATTATTAAATAAACCTAACCGCATGTTTTGAGATTGTGGGGAAACCAGAGCACCCAGAGGAAACCCACGCAAGCACAGGGAGAACATTCAAACTCCATCCAGGAAGGCCAGTGGCGAGCCTCGGACCAACAACCTTATAACTGGAATGCCACAGTGCTACCCACTGCGCCACTGTGCCACCCGTTATTTGTTTCAATTTATTATTTAAAAAAATAGCCATTATTATTATTTTTTTTTTTTCAAGACTTTTTAATTTGCTCTGACTTTTTGTGGCATTACTTGATTTTTTGGTTGGTACAACCACAGCTTTTTTATTTTATGTTTTATTTTAACAATTCCATCATAATAATAATTCCACCAAAATCCTGACATTGTATAAAAAATGTAATTCTGAGTAGTACATTTTGTCATTTTCCTGAAAGTTTGCTCATGGAAGATCACTCCAAGGTTTCGAACAGAATGGAGAGATTGTTGTATGGGGAAGTCATGCTGCAGGTTGGCAGAAATAACCGGCAGTTCCGTCTTAGCCACGTTGAGTTGTAAGTGATGCGCTTTCATCCATGTTATGGTCAGTGTGTTATGCGGGTTGCAACATTTGAGTCATTAGGGTGGAAAGACAAGTGGAGTTCGCATAACAGTGGTGGGAGAAGCCATGTCTGTGGACCCAGGGAGGTGATGTAGGTTGAAAAGAGCAGAGGACCAAAAACTGATCCCTGTGGAACTCCTATGAGCAGCTACCGAATAGCTTTAATACGGCATAGGCTTAATCTTAATTTAAATCACCAAAAGAGTATCACTTTAAACACAGTTCGGTCAGTAACACATGGTGTAGCTACCCTTTTATTTAGAACTGCTTCGTTAACTGGAGTTTATCGTGCATTCTGCTCACGTGTTTAGAAATACATTTAAAAGCATTTTACACACAGTTTTTCACATTTGGCAAGTAATCAAGAAAAAGTAATGACTGGGAAATGACAATTGAAGATGTGTGTATGAGTGTCACAGATTATTAAATTATATTAAGCTCAATTGCTCCTGAGGCACATATCTGACTTTCTGCTTGCATTTGTAGCTTCCCATATACTATAGAGGAGGTGCAATGCGTGACAGGACCTTCCGGATTGTGCTGTTTTATTACTAATCCTGAAGGAGAAGAGCTATCAGAACACTGTGATCTGAGAGCAGAGTGAGCTGAGGCCATAACATTGGTCCACTCCGATCTTCTCTCCTTTTTCCTCCTATACCCTCAGTATTATCCCAACTCTTATCTTAAGGTTTTTGATGGCGGTTTGATCTTCTCCAGTTCTCAGCCTTGTCCCTTCTTTACATTTCACTTTCTTTACCTATTCCACTGTGCTTTATCATTGGCTTGCTGAATAATGGTGCATTTGTATTGCTGCTCTTTCTTTGCCTCCTTCTGACCCTCATTCTTTACCTGCTGCAGTGCTTCAGGTAAAACACAAGAATTATACATAGAGTTATTACTCGAGGGATGTGTACTGTAAGAGTTTATGTGAAAGAAATGTCTGTATGCGCTGCATATTTTGAGTAATGGAGGCACACCGAGGGCTAGTGCTCTTGTGTATTGACGTACATTGTAAATTCAAGCATTTCTGTGGGTCTCAAAAGAAGGAATTCAAAGCTCCAGTATGGATCATAGCTTACAAACAAGCTCACAGTTAGAACAATGCACAGACAAAGGGAAGAAGGAAATAAACACAAGCTATGAAAATACTACAAGTCACATGGTGCCTCATCAAAGCTGTTTTAGTCGCTGAAACTTATTCTAAGATGAGAGTCAAGCCAAACAAAAAGGGTGTGATTTACAAAGAGCACAAAGAAATAATGTATGATTGTGAACAGCATGTGGCCACGCAGAGCTTTTCTAGTGTCTGATTAGATTTAACAAACAAGGAAATTGTCATTGACACCGCTTAAATTTGAACAATTAAGACGCGGATATGAGCATTCGCAATCACAGCCACATGATTGGGGCTTGATTCGGCAGAAATATGACATCCTTAAACTTAAATAACATATTCCTTTTTTATTTTATTAAGTTTTTTATTCGAAATATGTATATATATGTGTGCGTTATAGTCAGGTGTATAGATCAACTAATTTAACCAAACAGGTGCTAATGATCATCAATGCCACAGGTTGAAACTCAATAATGAACTGCAACAGAAACAGCTGTGTAGGAGGCTTTAACCTCGGTGAGGACCAGCCAAACTCCAAAGACAGTTTCATGTCACAGAAAAAAAGACATAAGGTAGATGAAGAAGCAAAATGATAGAGGTTGTGGTCAGTTGAGGAAACGTGCAGAAGAGAAGTGCTCTGGACTGATGAGTCAAATTTGACATATGTGGGCTACTGCAGGAAGAAGTTTGTTCATCAAAGGACTGGAGAGCGGTATAATAATGATTCTCTGCAAACAACAGTGAAGCATGGTGTAGGGTCCTTTAATGTTTTGGGATACTTTTTTGCAAATGACCACCAAGGTGTTGAATTCTGCAGAAGAACAGTGACCCCAAACATGCATCTTCAGTGTAAGGAAAATAAATATTGTATTGATTTAGATTTTTCTCTTTTGTTCTTTTTTTGCATTTTGTTTATTGGTGAAAATAACACATGCATTTTTGAAAACAGTCTTTGTTTACAGCATACTTTTGCACAGTTCTGTATAGCTCATTAACATAGGGAAGACTTTCTAACTGTATATGTAAGGGAAAAGTTTAATTATGCATTAAATCATTGTTAAGTACAGGGCTTTGTCTATTTAATTAGAAGATATTCAGCAAAATATGGATACGTTCTTTAGGAACAGAAGCCAGCAAGTTCCAATACCAGTTCTAAATGGGCACAATTACACAAATAGGGCTGCACTTCCTCATCTCTCTTTTGCTCTCCCTCTCCCCCTCCCCTTCTCCCTCTCTCTTATGTGAACCACGAAAGCTATTGATGCTAACCACTATGCTCCTGATAAATGTTACCGGCTCCAAAATGTCTTTTTAAGCAGAGATACTGTATGCAAGAATGAAAAGCAACGCATTTATGGCTGAAAAGCTCGCTCACTCATTAATAAACAAGGGAACAGAGACACAGTCAGCTTAAATAACACACAGACTATAAGTAACTGGTCTTTAATGAGCACATTGTGCAAACATTCACTGTGCCGGGTGGAATAATTATGGGTCCCGTTCCGGCACATCTCCGGATTTGTCTCTTGTACTGGACTGTACTGTACGTAAAACACTCAAGAGCAGTGCGCCGGGAGAACAACAAAGAGGAACTCATGCTCCAAAATAAACTCCAAACAAAATGTTTTAACGTTTCAACAGTTTTTTAGATTCACCACAGTAATGTAGGAAATAAATTCTGCAGACTGAAACCAATAATATGTTACGGCGAGGGAAACGTTAAAGGAAAACATTAAAGCTTTGGGGTTTGGAACTGCTTTCGCTGAGGAAAATGTAATTTTCAAGTTTATCAGATAAATTTGTCTTCTGCGCTAATTGAACCTTAGCAGATGCTTAGTAATCAAACAAGACAGGAACCCAAAGCGCGATTCAATAAAAGATCATAAATATTATGAGCTCTGAACTCAAACTCGGGTCATACAATCACCGGCCACTTTATTAGGTACACACTGCAAAGTTTTTTCGAAAGCAAGGCACTCGTTTTGTCGATATTGACATGTTGGAATCATGTCATCTGCACATCCGTGCAATCTCCCGGTGCTTACTGGATTAAGTTCTGGTGATTTTGGAGGCCAACTGAGTACAGTGAACTCCTGAACTTACGTGGTGAGTTATCCTTCGGGAAGAAGACATCAGAAAATGGTGTTACCGAATTAATACATTATTGCGTTAACATTTAAGACTCAAGAGACAGGATTGTATGAACAGAAAGGAAACAGGTTTATTAATGTTTTTGAATAATCAGAAAAGCATTTCAGTCACCTCGTGGCCAGGGAGGCTCTTTCAGTCCTGTCCGTTACATGGAGCAGATACCCAAAAAGAGACCCTTTGAAAAGGGGAGACGGTCTATATGGGGTCCCCCCACAGGAAACACATCATTTCACGAGTCACAGAGACACAGCAGCACATATTTTAGCGGAACTGAATAACATTATTATCAGTTATATGCAATGTTCACAATTTTCTATCACAATGGGTACACTGTGATTTTAAAGGGATGGAGATAGCTTGTGGCATTGTAACGTGCTAATGCGCCTGAAAATATCCCCCACAGCATCAAACCACCACCACCAGCCTGAACTGGTGGATGGTTCATGTTGTTGACCTTACTATGCGAATGGCAATGTTTTTCCAATTGTAGCCTCATTTGCCCGTTCTTAGCCGGTGTGGTCTTCTGCTGTTGTAGCCCTCCTCAAGGTTCGAAATGTTGTGCATGCAGAGATGCGTACCTCGATTGTCATGAGTGGTTATTAGAGTTGTGTTTATCAACTCAAACTGGATATTTTTTTCTTTTTTGGACCAGTAAACCTCTGCTTGAAAATCCCAATAGATCAGCAGCTTTTGAAATACTCAGACCCGCCTATCCTGGCACCAACCACCATGCTACATCAACGTCACTTGAACTTTTTCCCCCATTCTGATTCTGATTCTAATCCTAAAAGCATTGTGTTGTTGCTATGCAATTGGCTCATTAGAAATTTGCATTACAGAGCATTTGGACAGGTGTACCTAATAAAGTAGCCGTACTACCACCAGAGCTGATGAATATGTTTATGGCATTCTCTCTTAAAACAAAACTCCGGTATGAAGTTGTAACACAACCTGTAAATATCCAAAATAATAACCTTCAAAATAATGTTTTGAAAAGTCACCTCTACTTTCCTTTTCAACGCTCCAAACCCAAGGAACACTTTCCGTTACATGGGAGCAGGAGACACATGCAGCCGTTTGATCAGAGCTAATGCACTGGAAGCAGTCGAGGATCTTACCCTTACCACACTTTTCCCAAGGGAGACAGGAAGAGAAGGGAAGAAAGCGGGAATGAAGGTGTTCCCAGTGGACACCTGCAGAGCATGTATCACCTTCATCCATCAAGAGTCTCCCCCAAGAGTTAGTGCCAGCAGGGAACGATCCTGACAGCTTTGGCCTTAATGGTGTGTTCTCTGGGGTATTGAGTGTATCGCAGGGGTACTAGTTAAGATGAGATCTTGCCATGCTTTGTGTGGTGTGTTTACATTTCAGCATCACACATCAGTTTGGTTACAGGGAGGCCAACTGACAAGTAGAAGCCAGTTATGAGGGTCAGGGCAAAGAGCTTCATATGTGAAAGCATTCAGAGCGTGAAGTACAATGAACAAGAACTTGATATGAAAGTGTTCCTAGACATTGCAAAGTACAATTTATTATATTATTAGAAGCCAATATGTTTTTACATGTGCAAGTGTCTGCTGGGACGAGGAAAACAGGTATTTTATAGCATACACTAGTGTTCCAGTCATGCAAAATAAACTTCTAGGTTCAAGACCTGCTACAGTTTTATGTAGATGTTCATAGTTTTAAATCATCCAACAATCTTTCACATTGACAACCTGCAGCTGTTTGATCCTTTTTGCAAGTTAAATTTGTCATTTTATTCAATGATTTGTTATAACAATAATATAAGCATTCTTTTGAAATGTTGCATTTTTAACCCCTAGATGTGCATTTTTTTTTACTACTTTACGATTTGCTCTAATAAATTACAAACCCAGCTTCATTAAAAAAAATGTTGTCATTACATTGCACAATAACTACACAACAATAAAAAAATAAAAATAAAAGTCTTTTAACAGCAAAAATTGAGAATGAACTGTTTGTTTTTGTTTTGAGACAAAATAAAAAGCGTAAAAAATGTTAAAAGTGTATATAAAAAACAGATTAACCTTTTCATTCCAGTGTGCATTTTATGTGCCGGCACTTTAAGACACAAGCCATATCAAATGTATTGTACTTCTAAGGGTTATCCCTTCTTGTCCCCACTGATGGCACCAATTTGGGGTCTATAAAATTAAACTGAAAGAAGATTGCACATTTTTTCACATTTTACATAAAATTTCTGGAAAAGTTATCTGTTAACTCTAATTATGTTTGTTTACAACCAAAAATGTCAAAACTAATAACCTTTTGGAAACCTACGCAATATATTTTAAATCAAAATTAAACTTAATTTAAAAAAATGTGTAACATCATATCCTTTTTTTAATTATAATTTCGGTTCATTCAGGAAGAATGTAATGAATAAAAGCAAATACATAACCTGTATGTATTCAGTCAATAGTTAATTACTAATAGTTTGCTAAAATCTCAATAAGCATGTTTTAAGAAGAATTCTTTGAACCTTTGCAGTTTACCAAAAAAAGAGATTGAGTCTAGATCAATCAGTGAGCACTGAATGATTTACTGGAATATTGCTATTCTATCCACTAGAGTCCTCCGGGGACCAATTTGAAGATCATTTCTGGATTGCCCACTAGTATGCGTGTGTTGTTGCTGGTGAGTTATTGCATGTTGAGATACAACCTAACATCCTGAAGCAGCTTTCTGACTCTGAGGTATGTTGGTAATTATGTCGACATAATCCAAGGCAACTAGGACTTTGGGAAGAACAATGAAACCACTTTTACAAATACATCACCTCCAAATCAGTACTGTTCATCGTTTTCTTTGCTCCTCCTTATAAAACCATTTAAAAGCTGCTGGCAATGCCAAGCGCTTATGGATAGTTTTTTTTTCATGTAAAGCATACAATTAAAAGTGAAAGGAAGTTGGTTATGCCACATGTAAAGAGTTTCCTCATGATCTGTCATTTGGAAAAGGAATTGTTAACTCTAAGTTCTATACCTCAAAAGATCCCTCACAGATTCCCTCAAAAATAAATTTTTTTATCTCCAGTTAACTTAGGTTTCATTTTCATTTAGGTTTTAATTGTTTAGGTTATTGGCTTTGATCATTTTAGTTTTAAATGAAGATTATAAGAATGATGACTGAGATCTCTTCAGTTACAGTAGTCTTTCAGTTTCATTTTACAGACCGCAAATCACTTCCATCAGTTCCATCTAGGGGCGAAAGAAGGGATAGCTCTTAGAAGTATAAGATCTGTGATATGGCTTGTGTTTTTCAAAGTTCTGCCACAAAGAAAGCACAATGGCACAAAAAGTGTTTGAAAGAATGTATGAGGTTTAGCAGAGGTTCGTTTTACTAATTTAACACTAGTGTCGCCGTTCCACTATTCATCGTTCTTCCAGAATGTTTAAGAGCTGCCGTAGCCTAGCAACAAGCTGTACTGTGATTGGTCAGATGTGTTTCAATCGCCTGCACTTGCTGGGAAAATCGACCTAGGAGCGAAAAAGATAATTTACACTTTTTCTCTGTTACGTCATCGGTGTCACTAACAAGTATTATTTTGAAATATATTACTATGTTGTGATTAAAACGCATGTTAAATTGCGCCTTTAGTCTTAAAAATGGTTGAGGTAAGAGTTAAGAGAAGTGCTAGGATTGGTCAGATCAGATATGTGTGTGATCGTTTGTAATATGATGGCAGTCTGAACAATACTAGCCATCGGTCATCATCAGGCAGTTGGTGGGCCTAGATGAGAAGCACTGTGTGTTCAGCAGGTCAGCTCTCATCTCGTTGGCAGAGGTTGGGGTCAGGCATGCGTTGGCCAGAAGAAAGTGGCTCAGTATTCATACACTTTTCTTTCAGAACCAACTAAACAACTCAGCCTTCTTCTTGATATGTATGTGGCAGTTGAGTCTGATACCACTAGGGAATTCCACCAGTTAGCCCCGAAGGCCACAAAGTGTATTGTTTACATGATCTTTCATCCCTGGGTTAACTATCTTCTGCATTTACATGATAGCTTGATGCATTGCACCCAGAATAATGTCATCTCTGTTTGTGTCTGTTTCAACACTTCAGACTTTACTGGAGATATTATTCAAAGCGTGATCTAGCTTGAGGGAATTTGGGATACTTCTGCAGTAAACATTGTTTTGACATCATGACAGCAGTGAACCAAAGATGCCTGTAGCAACTTCTTTCCATTGCACAAAACTCTACCTCTGGGTGAGGTAACAGTAGTCTAAACCCTCACCTACTGCTCAATTAAACACGACCCTTGACATCTGAAAGAATGAGGGCTGACAAATGTCACATGACAGTGGGTGCATGAAGACATTTGAGTTCAACGATGCGGAGAAAGTGAGAGGGACTACCACCAGCCTATCATTAGGCAATGGGTTAGTGGATTCAGCCACAATCGCAAGAATAAAAGTCACAATTCAGTTTGTACGGCTGTCTGATTCTTGTGTTTAAAATGCTCTCGAAGACTTGGAACATAATTGGTTTTGTATCTTGTACACCTACGTAAGCTCTCCATTCTGCTCAGATGGACGTCTCCCTGTTCTGCTCTAAATGTTCTTCCCTTTCACTGTGCTGTAAACCGGAGATAATGATGTGTGTTTAGGGCTTGTTTACCACTTTCTTCTCAGAAGAAAAAAGTATTTCCAGTGTGCTCGGCTCTTATTCATGCCATCCAAGGAAATAACTATTATTGTCTGATGCTTTAAAGGTGAAAGGTGCTGTTTTCTTCCCACTTTAAAATATTTCCTACCCCCATTTCTCTCTCATAACAGTTAGGCATGGCAAAAGATGTGTAAACTAATTTGAACTAATGGCATCATTTATTTCCAATTTTTGTGTTATTATACTCCATATGATTTTTAAAAAATATTTTCAGATAAAACATCCACTATGAGCTGCATTATTTTGACAAGTTTTAAAAAGTGCACTGTGCTAATTGTAGAGCTTCTCTCTGTGATAATGAGAATTGGTAAAGTTACATTGTTCTGTTTGTACTATGTACAAATTATATTTTACATATGTGATAAACAGGCAAACATTTGTCAAAAATCACACGTTAATTCTAGCACTGACTCAACCACAATTCAATATAAACCATTCCCAAGATTAATTGGAAATATCAATGTAAGGATTTTTCTGTATATTTTATTAACCAACCGATGAACAGATGGACTGACCGACTGATCAACCAACAATTGCTCCAAGTGTAGACCTTCTCTCTGTGATGTTTAGAATTGGTAGAGTTACATCATTCAACACATATGTGATATACAGGCTAAGTTGAAAAAAAAAAGTACATGCGTTAAATGTTTTGTGGGCGTCATGGTGGCGCAGGGGGTAGCACTGTTGTCTTCCAGTTAGAAGGTTGTCGGTTAGCGGCTCGCTGGTGACCTTCCTGGAAGGAGTTTGCATGTTCTCCCTGTGCTCGCGTGGATTTCCACTGGGTACTCCGGTTTCCCCCACAATCCCAAAAAGATGCAGTTAAGTTAATTGTATAATTTATATTCCCTTTAGGTGTGAAATTTGCACTGATGACTAACTGCCGCTCGGCCCCGTGACCTCAAAAGGGAATAAGCGGGTTGTAAAATAAATGAATGAATAAATGGTTGTCAAAAATAATTTTGACACATTAATTCTAGCACTGACTCAAACACAGTTCGATATAAAACATTTACTAATCTCAAGATTAATTGGAAATATTAATTTCTGTATATTTTATTAACCAACTGATGGACGGACGGATGGACTGACTAAAAAAATGACAACCAAATTGACCAACCCACCGATAAATCGAGGTTCCGTTCAGACTGAAGGTCTTGAGACCATGGCACATTTGTTGAAGGAATGCTATTTCTCTGTCTCTATCTGTAAAAAAAAAACTTAACTGAGTTCACTTACTCTTACCAGAGTATGGATTTTTAAACTCCATAAACAACATAAGGAATAATAGTGCCTTCAATTTATATAACACATTTCCAAACGCCCAAAGAAGATGTACGATTTTCAGAACATTATTCATTCAATCCACATTCACCCATTGATGGTGTAAGCTACCTTGGTAGTCTTTAGTTGCCCTGGAACAGTCTGAAAGAATGTGGCTCCCATTTTGTGCCTACAGTCTCCTGCCCATTACCAAAAACATCCCACCAGTCACACACATTCATACAGAGAAATGTAGTAGAATGGACCTGGCGGGGATTGAACTGCCAACCCTTTGGTTAAAGAATGACCAACTCTACCACTACTCCACTTTGCAGAGTATTTTAAATGATGCAGTATTTTTTCAAAACTATCAAACTGACAGAACCACAACAATTAAATAATTGTTGTCCTATGTAGGACTGGCGACCCGTCAAGGGTCCAAAGTTACTTGAAGATACAACTGAGAAGATGTTTGGTACATTCCATTGTGGTATTTTATAATTTTATCTTTTGTCTGTTTGTGTCACAAAGTGATCCTGCCAATATGCATTCCAACACAGCAAAGTGCTCTCCATCTATCCCTTTGAGTTGAAAGGTCTCTCTCTTAATCTGTGGGAACTGAATTATTAACATGCCTGCTGGCAGTGACAGAACACACCTTCCAGCGACAAATTACACACAGCACCAGCAATTAACAAGCTGACTCTCTACTCTAGCACTTCATTGGGATTCTGACATTTCGTATTGTTACTAAAAAATGCTAATCGCTTGCAAAGAAGCTTCTGTTAGACACATGTTTACAAAACTAAAATCACAAGTTGTGCAGATGAGAAGGTTGCGTAACATTCAGGAAGAAGCAACTGATGCTAATTTTAGAGCTTCAAAATGTAGGCGCTGATAAACTGATTTGGAACTGGTGGCGTTCAGAGGTGCTGCAGTGCATTTGTATCAGAACAAAAGAGTTTAATGGCTTCCTATACAAGGGTGAACATTAAGTTTCAAATTCCACTAAATTCCTCAAACATGTATGTTATAGAAAGCATACCTTCTGCCTTCTTCAAATGTAAAGTAGAAATATAAAAATAAATTATTGTTTAGCTGCATTTGACATTAATGGATGTTTCTTTAGAAAAAGTAAAATGATCATTTCACCATGTGCCCGATTAGTTTTGGTTCAGATAGCTAAATTGTATGGAAAAAAAAATACATAAAAATAAAAATGACTAATTAATTTGGCAAATAATCAGTAACATTAAACACATTTTAAATTAATAAATAATCGGGGTCTTTTCAGAATTGTTTTAAACAGTGGTTCCCAACCCCTGATACCGGTCGGTGAACCAATTGCTACTGGGCCACACACACACACACACACACACACACACACACACACAAAAACTCTATTATATTTCCAAAATGGTACCCACAAGCTAAAAAAAAAAGAGTCTGTATCTGGAGTCGTGTGTGAAATGTGGATTTATAGAAATGATGAAAACACATAAGATGTAAATAAAATATAGCAGACTCATCAGACATGGTTTTTATGAAGCAGACGGGACAAACGAGGTGAGTTTTATCCAATGAAGGGTTTATTTACAACAGTAGAGCAACAGATGAGGAATGACGTGCAGCAACAGGTGAGAATGGAAGTTCCGTGAGACTGGGTGCTTCAGTAATGATCGGAGTGCTGAGATGTTCTGGTTCCTTTGACAGGATCGACGAGATGATAGAAATCACTCCAAGGAAGACGAACGGGAAGACCAGACTGAAGACATAAACACCACAACGGAGCACGAGGAATACTGGACAAAGAGAGTTGCACTAAGAGTCCGCTTTGTAGTGGTGAGGGGGAGTGAGTATATATAGGGTGTGTGTTGATTGCTTCCATGCGTGCGTGATTCAGGTGACGGTGATCTCTGAGTGATTGTGGTGGAAGAGCCTGGCTGATCCGTGACATGGATAATAGAACTTGATATAATTCCACAAAAAATGAATTGATGAAAAGCATTTATTGGTTACATCTCAAAAAGGTACCCCAAAAGACAGTATCGGGAGATTAGAAAACGAGCAAAACTAAAAGTGTTGTTTGAAAAAAATTCAATGACTGCAGCAAACATTGTTATTTGTTATATTTACTAGTTTCTTATGCTTAAGGTTGCTTTTTCTGGCACAGCACTAATGAGGGATATTTTTAGTCCCACTCCGGTAAAAGAATTGGCCACATTAAACCGGTCCATGGTGTTAAAAAGTTGTGGACAATTGATTTAGAATACTGTGGCGAGGTCAAACTGGCTGTATTTTTTCCATATTGAAGAAACTATTATGAATAGTCAATTTATAATCATTATTCAAAATCAATTCAAGTTATTGATTTGTTCAGTTGCTTGGTTTAATTTGCAACAAAGGTGTTTTTTATAAAGTATAGAGTAGAGTATATAGTTGAAATATTGAAAAGATTACAAATGTTCATGAAGTCTTACATTACACAGAATAGAGATAGAGAGAAATGGTTATTGTAGGATTAAAAGTGTAGTTATCCCACAAAACATCACTTAGGGATCAATTTTAAGAGTAATCTGATTATGACGATGTTATTTGATATTAAATTGAGTTTACTAAGCATTCACCTGTAGCTTATGGATGCTAAACTGACAATGATTCATGCATGAGTGTCATTGCTTTTAAATTATTAATTCAAACTCTTCAAATATTAAACAAATGAACTACTGCACTGCCAGCAAAGAGCTTTGGGGACAAACGTTTGCTGCCATTTAGAATTACTCTAAGAGGGAAATGAAGTCATCTAAATAAAACATAGTAATGAAATACCAACATAAATAGTACAAATGTACAAAGAAATTAAATAAATCACATTTATAGTTACAGTTACAGATGCACTCATATGTTGTTGGTGGAACTGTCTCCTACAGGACACTCACTGAAATCCTCAATATATGACTGACCACTAAACAGTTCCCTCATCCACAGACTCACCTCCATCACAGCATCTCTTACATTCAGCTGGAGGCATGTCATATTTTTGTGCTCAGTCTGAAAGCACTGATTTGGCATTTGCCAAGGCATTATTTGGAACAGTAACCTGAAATAAAAATCTAATTTTTTTTGACTGCTCTGTTGTTGCAGACATGACTAGTACTAATGTCTTAGATTGTGTTTAAATGAAAGGCTCTTGTATATCAGGATTTCCATAAAATATTTATATAGACCATACTAAATACCGGTAAACAGAAAGTGTAGCAAAATGGTCAAATATTTAAAGTAGTACAATTCCTTTAGAATAAAATCAATTTTGGAAAGAAAGTGATTCATTTGTACCCATCACGTGCCGCGCTTAGGTCTTTTTTGCCATTTAGGCATTCAGTGGGCACATAAAACTATAGGTCACTTTTTAACTGTTGTCACACTTTAATCTATTGACATAAATGATGAAATTAATAAGATGTAAATGAAATACTGCAGACTAAAGAGCAGAATGACTCTAACCCTCAAGTAATTTTGGTCAATCAGGCATCCAAAAAATTGCCGATATATGGAAACTAGTTTTTCTGTCAGCTAACAAACGCTCTGTCCAGTAGTTTATTTGGATTATGTGTATAAATTAAATATACATGTAAAAATAAAACAGTAAATGTGGAATATAAACTAAACATTTTACATCAATTTATGCATGTGAGGAAAAACGACACTCCCGGTGGTAAACCCACACTCACAATCACATGGGGAGATAGATGAAACCCATCCCATTTAAATGTGCGTGAGTGATTCTAGGGAGGCATTAACCCCACCGAGTGAAATTATAAAAATCCCTTGACAAGCAGGTCTTTGGAAACTACCTGGAAAACAGGCCAAAACCACAGAATAAAAGTTGAAAGTACGTTATAAATTTGAGTTTGTCTAGTAGGAAGATACTAGATGTTAGTGTGGAGCGGTTAATGGGTGAGATGATTGGTGCAATGTTTTGTTTAGAACTAACCCCATGTAGCCACAATTGACACAAAAACTGAAACATTGCTCTTCAAATCTCTTCAAAAAGGAAAGTCAAATATACAACAAAGTTTTAATTCCCAGAATTCTCTATCATGTCAACTGAATTTTACCAGAGAGTCATTTTAACTTTATTTAGAGCAGGATCAAATAGAGTTTATTTAACCAAATGATTGTTATCACTATTGATGAATGCTATATGAACTCATTTTAAACGAATGATAAATGATCCCTGAATCAAGTAAAATTCCATCTGTAAATTGCTAATAAAGAGGCTTATTTGTTTGCACGGTTCTGTATTGTTTGTCAATTGTCACTCACCATAACCTCCACCCTGTCTCCATCACACATGAGGATCCCTCCAAAATCTGCAGACACTAAGATGACAGTGAAGAGTGGGAGAGGAATTGCCACATTCCTGGTTGCCCCCTCCAGCACTCAGCAGGGAAACCGGGAGATCTGAGAGGCAGACAGACAGAAGTTTTACCTCATGCTGCACATTGAAGGTCCTATCAGGCAGCAGTTTGCACCAGCATGCTTTGATGCATAAATTATGAGCTACTCCTGTAAACACTGAGTAATGTGGTGTGCAAGGATTTTGGGCTCATTTTTAAATAAATGGAAACTGAAAATAGTTTAATTTGAAACTCAGGTTTCAAAGGTTACAGTTTGCACATCTAATTAACTGAATTACACAATATTATAATATTAAAATTGCACAATAAGAACTCAAAAATTGAGAATGTTTTTATGTTTTATAACAAAAACCAAAAGGGTTGAGACAAAATAAAAATTCATAAATCCTCTTAAAAAGCAAAGACAAGATGAAAAAATGTAAATTGTATATAAAAAATACCAGATGAACCTTTGTCAAACCTTTTACACTGTTCTAAGCATTTTTGTGCCATTGAGCTTTTTTGAAAAACATATACCGTATCACAGGTCTTGTACGTCCAAGGGTTATCCTTTTTCGCCACTAGATCGCACTGATGGGATCTTTAAAATGAAGCTGAAAGACGATCTTACATTTTCTCACATTTTAATTTGAATTATTCTCATCTTATGTCAGTAAGTTGCTGGTGCCAGATTTTTAGGAAATAGAGTTCCCTGTCTGAGAGGACAAAAATTATAGAGGAATTTGTGAATGCTGCCAGATTATTTAAACAGTGATTTGTTTAATGTTGTGGACGACATACATGAATGTCCATCAGCAAGTGAGTGAAGAGTAAATGAAGCGTAACAAAGGAGTTTGGAGCACAGCTATCCACATGAGACCAGATAAAATGTAAACTCCAATCCACTATTTAGAGGCAGTAATGATCCATATACACTATGTTGACGTATAAGAATTTGTGCTAACATTTACTGCATTGGATTTTTATTATTGTATCATCACAGATTTATTTTCTACACTAAAATTCACCTTGTGTGTGTGCAATGAGATTTTAATTACACTATACGTAATGTCTTTAAAGATTTAATAATGATATGAGGGGAATCCCATGGGTTTTCTTTATTTATTTATTTTTTTTGCTGTCTTATTCAATTTCAATGGTTGATGCGGTGGTAGAAAATGATGGGAAAATGATTGAGGATTCGAATTGTGAATGAACAAAATAATAAAATATTTATTTCTGATGCAAAGGCTTAGTTAGCAGAATGAACATTACAGACAAGTGAATTTCCTTTTGGCAATCAATCTTAAATACAATATTGTTTTGGGCTCATCTCAGACATTGACAATTAATAGATGAGAACAACATGTACAGAAACATGTAGAGTTAGCAGTTTAAATGTTCAAAAGTAATGTCATGACGATTTTCAGGTTGTTCTGCACACAAACACTGATAGTCAGGAGAATTACTAGAACACAGAGGTACACTTCAGCATTAATGATTTAATAATTAGAAGAAAATAATTATTCCAGCCCCAATGCTAAGTTTGGTCACACTTTCAGCACTTTAAGTCGAATTCGATGGCGGATCCTTCGCTTGCAAAAATGTCTAGTACAATTACATTGAACTCATGTGAGGTAAAATGATACGTTCTGGTTTACCAATATATATTTCCTTACTACTGATCTGCTCCAGGTAATACTACTACTACTACTACTACTACTAATAATAATAATAATAATGCCTTCAATTTATATAACCTGGTGGGGATCGAACCGCCAACCCTCTGGTTCTAGGACGACTAACAAAATTAGCATTTGCTGTGCTATTGGAAAGATGTGTGAAGCTTAATTATTGAAGAAAATATTAATAGCTGAGAAGAAGCCTTAGGAAACAGTGAGTAAAGCAGGTCTATTTATATGCATTAAACACACATGACAGAACAGCTTCTCCCAAACCTCTTTTTTACACCTTGCTTTGGATTTTCAAGATTCTGTTTCCAATAATTTTTTGCGACTGGAGATTGAGTTTGAGCAGGTGTGGTACTTTCCTCTGCTGCCAGCCCTCTTCTTGCATCGCTGCCTCCTCTGAGCAGTGTTAATCGCCTGATCTTGGCGTCACTTTCCCTGGCAGCTACCAGAAATACTCCCCTTTGCTTTGCTCTGTGCGCAGGTTTCCTGAAATTATTGTAGCCTTATGGCAAGCACCATTTCTGTATAACTAAGTTCTGATTGCAAACAATGTTTGTTGACATGGAAACGGTGGAAACGCTTTATTGATTTGACCTATCCCTTAAACATTGTGAAAGGCATTCCTTTCCAATGGCACCCCACATGCAGTCTGGTTCCTTTCAGAGTTCTTATAGCATGTGGGCGAAGTTATAGAACCTTTCCACCAACTTTGGGCTGATGGAAACTACTGAGACGTTATAAATAATACAAGAAAAGGCTGTTCACCAGTAATCTTGTATATATTACAATTCGTTAAACTGGTTAAATAGTTCAATGGATTAGAGGATGAAATCACATTGAATCAAAGTGAGTATTTGTAAATATATTTTTAGTCAAGCTAATATATTAGCTTGCATTTGCAATATATTTAGTGCAAAACATAAAGTTATTTAGCATTTTTATATGACAAATTAGATTTATTTATAGTATTTCATTAGATATTAAATGTAAAAATAAGATTATTAATATATTCCTTTCTATTTGCAAACTGACAGGTGAGAATAAGGAAGTGAGATACAGATTTTACAATATTAGATACTGCAATAAAATGTACTGTTTACTTTTTTATAATTGTGGTATTAAAGTATCTGCAAACAGCAGACTTTCATTTTCTTTCCCTTTCTTTCTCTCTCTCAATTCATTTCTGTTCAACATTCTGAGGGGGAGTTAAAGCTTTTATATTCTTCTCTGTCTCTCAGAGACTAGTGAGGAAATGTTAGTTTTTCTTCAAGTTTAACACGTAATCCACAAAGGTCAAGACAAGGAAAGGTCAAGGCAGGGTTCATAAATGTGAGAATTCCACAATGGTGTAAGAGTGGACTCGGTTATGTACAGGGAATAATAATGTATAACAAACTTTGGGACACAGTGGCTTTATACTATACAGGGAATAACAAGTGGCCGGCGACAATAACCAATAAAATCAAACAAACCTGATACTCTCAATTTACTCTCATCAGCACTTCCACAATTAGATATCTCATAGACTACTTGTACTTTTATTACAATCAAGTATTCTTGTACTTTAATTATTAAGTACATAAACAAATATGAGTTGCTTCATGACGTATAGATTCATTTAGATCCATAACATAAACAAGGTCTGTAAAGCAAATTCTGTGGCTTTCCTTTTAACCGGGATCAGCTTTGAAGTTTATTTTATGATTTTCCTTGTATAAAATCTACTCCATCTGTTTTGATCGCTCGTCTGTGACCTGAATAACAGACCAGGACAGCCACGTACATGAAAGCCCTTGACTCAGTGACCCTTCTTTGAGAGCGTTTGACATGAAGAGGGTGTTTATGAATGCAGATGATGTGGTCAGCCATGGCCACTTCCTGTCTAAGGGTTTGAGTTGATTACTTTTTATTTACTCAGTACTTCTACAAACACTACATCAACAGCCTGATCACATGTATAATTTAGGATGCAATCAGGGATGCTTTTCAACAGTTAGTCTTTAGAAATCTCCAGGATTGGTGAGATTCCATCACAGATGGTAATTATATACAGACTCTTAATCACAAACAGCACTGAGCAAACGTTCTTCAAAAAAGTCCAAACCAAATTATCATGTTGCCTTCAAACGTGCACCAATTCTTATAGAAACCCTTGCATTTTGTTGATTTTGTTGAATATAGTCAAATGTACCAATTACCAAGTATTAGGGTGAGGTTGATAAAGAGATACGACGGGTTGTTATATTGCAACAAAAAGGTCTCTCCCAGAGAAAGATTTCAAAGTAGTCTGGGGTTTCAAGATCGGCTCATTTGAATAGGCACAAAGAAATTTACAACGTTAATGATCATCGATGCAATGCTTGGCTAAGGAATCTTGAAGCAGATGTAGACATATCAAGCTCAGTACTCTTCAACATCAGAAGATGTCCAGCTCAGAACTGCCAGAAACCAGTGGGAATCAAGTAAAACCATATACTACCAGAAGAAATCTAGCCAGAAGTGGTCATTGTTGAGGAGTTCCAGCAAAAACGATCTTCAGTGGAGCTCCGATCTCAACATCAGCGGATGTGTCTGGGATTACATGAAGAGACAGAAGAAGATGAGACAGCTACGTCCACAGAACATCTGCGCTTAGTTCTCCAAGATCTTTTGAAGAACCTTCTAGCAAAGCACGTTCAAAAACTCTGCAAGTATACCTAAAAGAATGGCTGCTGTTTTTAAGGGTGGTCATAACTGATCAAAACCAACATTGGTGGATGTCATAATAACCATGATCTGAGGCTGCTTGCAGAGTTTCAGCATAGTGCCCCCAAGGGGTCAGGAGATAGAATTTAAGGGGTCAAACCATCCACATTTTTAGCTTGCTGGCCATTTTGAATGTGGAATTTAGTCGAACCTTGAATTTAGTCAAAATTAGATTTTTTTTTGCACATGCCACAAGGTATCTTTACAAAGGTTACCTTCTGTTCTGTAGGTAAAATTTCCCAATATGTTCTGTAGGTACCCAACAAGATTTCTTGGGAGCGCCACCTTGTGCTCGAATTATATAATTACATTCTAAAGAATGGTAGTAACTTTTGATAGCTTTAAGATATAAAACGTGTCAATCTGCCTGTGTACCAAGTCGACTTGTTTTTACTTGATCAAGAGAAGAACCTTCTAGTCTACTGCATGATTTTGAGTGCAGGTACTGGAACAAGAACACCAATGACAGAGACAGGAAGTGGGTGAGGAGGATTTTAGGAAATTGGGTTTGAATAGTTAATAGCTATGTCCCAATCCATGTTCTGAATTTTTTGGAGTACACAGTCTACCCAATCTCTGGAGGCTGCATTGATTGTAAATGGAACAGTCATCTTATTCTGATGGCAGAGATTTTTTAAACTCGTTCAACTGCTCCTTTCAGACATTCATTCATTTTCCAACCCGCTTACTTCCTTTTGGGGTCACGGGGGTCTGCTGGTGCCTATCTCCTGCTCATATTGGGCGAGAGGCGGGGGCAGACCATGGACAGGTCTCCAGTCAATCGCAGTCTTTGCAGACATATGCATTAGATTCAGGTGGCTAAGTGTTTAGGTCATGTTTTAAAATAAAACTGTTTTAAAATGCTACTATCACTACTAGCATTTAAAGAATCCATTGAACTACTCTACTTAAATAAAAACCTGTTACTTGAATTAAAATACAAATTTAAATCTTGTGAAATGTGATGCCATGAAAGAAGGTAGCGATGCATAAGAAGGACCCTTCGATTTAGGACAAAAAGGGACAGGCTTCATACAGGCCTGAAATCCATACTCCGAAGGTTGAAGAACCTGGATTGGGACACAACTTGTGAATTTAGTTTCAGCTGAAGATAGCTACAAATTCTTCTTCTACTTTCGGCTGTTCCCAGTTTAGGGGTCGCCACAGCGAATCATCCTTTTCCACCTAACTCTGTCTTCAGTATCCTCTACTCTTGCACCAACCATGTCCTCTTTCAGCACATCCATATATCTCGTCTTTGGCCTTCCTCTTGACCTCTTTCCTGGTAGCTCCATCTCCAACATCCTTCTACCAATATAACCACCATCCCTCCTCTGCACATGTCCAAACCATCTCAATCTGGCCTCTCTGACTTTGTCTCCAAACAACCAACCTGAGCTGTCCCTCTGATGTGCTCATTCCTAATCTTGTCCATCCTCGTCACTCCTAAACTGAACCTCAACATCCTCATTTCTGCTACTTCCATCTCTGCCTCTTGTCTCTTCTTTACTGCCACAGTCTCCAACCCATACATCATAGCTGGTCTCACTACTGTTCTGTACACCTTTCCTTGATTCTTGCTGACACTCTTCTGTCACACAACACCCCTGACACTTTTCTCCACCCACTCCAACCTGCCTGCACTCGTCTCTTCACCTCTTTTCCACACTCCCCGTCACACTGGACTGTTGACCCCAAATACCTAAACTCCTGCACCTTCTTGACCTCAGCCCCCTGTAACCTCACTGTTCTATTTCCCTCCCTCTCGTTCAAACACATGTATTCTGTCTTGCTGCGACTGACTTTCATTCCTCTTCTTTCTAGGACTGACCTCCAACTTTCCAGGTGTCCCTCCACCTGCTCTCTGTTCTCACTACAGATCACAATGTCATCTGCAAACATCATTGTCCACGGAGATTCCTGCCTGACCTCATCTGTCAACCTGTCCATCACCATAGCAAATAAGTAGGGACTCAAAGCTGATCCTTGATGTAGCCCCACCTCCACCTTGAACTCCTTTGTCTGACCTACAGCACATCTCACTGCTGTCTTACTTCTCTCATACATATCCTGAACTACTCTGACGTACTTCTCTGCCACTCCTGACCTCCTCATACAGGACCATAGCTCTTCTCTTGGCACCCTGTCATACGCTTTTTTCTAAATCCACAAAGACGCAGTGAAGCTCTTTCTGACCATCTCTGTACTTCTCCATTAACAATCTCAGAGTAAAAATTGCATCAGTAGTGCTCTTCCTGGGCATGA
>SRMA01026124.1:311872-367760 GCA_007224835.1 Danionella cerebrum
TCCTCACTTGTCAGCACCTTTCCATCTCTATCTTTAATCACCCTTATCTGTTGCACATCCTTCCCATCTCTGTCTCTCTGTCTCGCTAATCTATACAATTCCTTCTCGCCTTCCCTCGTGTCTAACCTGGCATACAACTCATCATATGCTTTCTGTTTGGCCTTTGCCACCTCCCTCTTCACTCTGCGCTGCGATTCCTTGTAGTCCTGTCTACTTTCTTCAGTCCTTTTGATGTCCCACTTCTTCTTAGCTAGCCTCTTCTTCTTGATGATGTCCTGTACTTCCTCATTCCACCACCATGTTTCCTTATCTTCTTTCCTCCTTCCAGCTGACACACCTAGCACCGTTCTTCCTATCTCCCTGATCAATTCTGCTGTAGTTTCCCAGTCATCTGGAAGCTCTTCCTGACCACCCAAAGCCTGTCTCAGCTTCTGTCTGAATTCTTCACAATCTTCTTCCTTTTTTAACTTCCACCACTTGGTCTTCTTTTCAATCTTTCGTCTTCTCTTTTTCCTGACCACCAGAAACATCCTACACATCACCATCTCCTACCACTACTTTACAGTCTCTGATCTCTCTCAGATTGGCTCGTCTACATAGGATGTAGTCTACCTGCGTACTCCTACCTCCACTCTTGTAGGTAACTTTATGTTCCTCCCTCTTCTGGAAATAAGTATTAACTATAGCCATTTCCATCCTCTTGGCAAAGTCCACCACCATCTGTCCTTCTAGGTTCCTTTCCTTAACACCGAACCTGCCCATCACCTCCTCATCACCTCTGTTGCCCTCGCCAACATGCCCGCTGAAATCTGCTCCCACTACTACTCGCTCTCCTCTGGGAACACTCTCAATCACCTCATCCAACTCACTCCAAAATCTCTCCTTCTCTTCCAACTTACAGCCTACTTGTGGAGCATAACCACTCACTACATTCAACATCACCCCTTCAATTTCTAACTTCAAACTGATCACCCTGTCTGACACTCTTTTCACCTCTAAAACATCCCTCACAAACTCCTCCTTCAGGATCACTCCTACCCCGTTTCTCTTCCTATCCACACCATAGTAAACAGTTTGTATCCCCCTCCAATACTACGCGCTTTGCTACCCTTCCACCTGGTCTCCTGCACACACAGAATATCTACCTTCCTTCTCTCCATCATGTCTGCCAGCTCCCTACCCTTCCCTGTCATTGTACCAACGTTAAGAGTCCCTATTCTCAGATCTACACTCCTGCCTTTCCTCTTCTCTTTCTGTCGACGAATCCTTCTCCCTCCTCTCCTTCTTCGACAAACAGTAGTCCAATTTCCACCGGCACCCTGTAAGTCAACAGCACCGGAGGCGGTCGTTGTTAACCCGGCCTCGACCGATCCGGTATGGAAATCGATTTGGTGACTCGCATATTTGGTTTTTGGCATTTTTTACGCCGGATGCCCTCCCTGACGCAACCCTCTCTATTTATCCGGGCTTGGGACCGGCACAGAAGTCACTGGCTTGCAACCCCTGAGGCTAGATTAAGAAGATAGCTACAAATACGTCTTTTTTTTTTTTTCTTAGTTATATGTGACATTGTAGAAATGATTGCAACGATGTTACCATTCTCATCATGCAAACACAGAGAGCCATCTCCTCTTGACTCATGAATATTTAGAAGATAAAAAAAAAAACAGTCAACATCCTCATCCCCCACAGGAAAGCTGGTTTCTTCATCAATATGCATTTGTGAGGACTTCCGGAAAAGGCACTTCAAAGTTCATCAAGAATTCCTTTTGTCTTTTCTGCAGATCCAGCACGGCCATTCGTGCAAACGTGCTCTCTCATTCTTTTTCCTCCTCTTCTTGACATCTATCAATAAATAATAGCTGAATGCTTTATGTCTCACTCAGAAAGAAAAGAGAGTCTGCAGTTGTTCGGCTGTGGATCACACGTTTCTACTGTAGCATGTTTTCAGGAACCTCCGAAGATAAAAATCGAAAACTCAACTTTTGTATAGTTTATGTAGATTGTTATGCTAATGCTAACAGGTGGTAACTAATATAAGGTATGCTTAACACTGAGTGTGTCTGAATGCAAATTATTTTATTTTCAGTATGAAGATTTTAATTGGTT
Organism: Danionella cerebrum; assembly: GCA_007224835.1. Taxonomy (NCBI): domain Eukaryota; kingdom Metazoa; phylum Chordata; class Actinopteri; order Cypriniformes; family Danionidae; genus Danionella; species Danionella cerebrum. The sequence continues at coordinate 313,982 of SRMA01026124.1, forward strand.
TTCAGAGCAGTTCATGGCCCAATATACATGTTAAAACATACATATTAAAACAACATGTTAAAACAAGAAAGCAGTGTCAGGGGTGGTTTGTACCAAAACAAAAATGTAGTTTAAAGCAATGCTAGTCGCTGAGTTACATTACAAACTGGTAACTAATGTTTCTTGTATGGTTGCCACCTTTTGCTTTAAGTGATCAGGATGGTGGCCCATTCTGTGTTCTGCGGTGCACACCACAACTGCAAATCAACTTTGTGAACGCAAAACAATTGCAAATCAAAAACATGACTGCAAATCAACAACACGTAAAGTGCTATAGAAATAAAGGTTAACTTGACTTAAAAGTGCATGAGACTTGAGAACCTGACCACATACTTGAAACTTCAAGTGACCAGTATGTAGCAGTGAATATTTATATTTACGTTTTTTTTAATTATTTAGTTATAGAATTTTTTTTTCAAATGCATCAACATATCTTTACAAAAGTTGGCTTGCAAGTTTGCCAATATGTCCTGAAACTACCCAACAAGATTTCTTTGGAACGACACTTTGTTGTTGAATTACATAATTACATTTAAGAGGATGGTAGTAACTTTTGCTAGAGTAGAAAATAATAAAATACTTTTTATATTATAGTTCTTATTTTTACAATCATATTATTTGCATGTCTCACCCGCTTTCTTCAGCTTTTTAATATACAAATTAGTCTATAGCATAGATATATTATATTGCATAGCAATAGGAATCTTTCTACGCAAATCAAAAGTTCCTAAAGTTTATTGACATAAGAAAGTAAAAGGTTCTAGAGTTTGCCGACTAAAGAGTACACACAGACTGTGAAACAAGAGGAAGTATGATGAATCGAAGGTCACTCTGCTTTATTAGGACCTTGGAAGTTAATAATGCATCATGGCCAGAATCTCTGATTGATTGCATTGAGAGTCAGGGAAATAATTCCAGCCGGGGTTCGTGATTCCTCTTCAGGCCTTCTCAGCACAACACCTGCAACTCTGCCCTCGCCGCAACTCCCGACACAAAATATACCCATCATTCTCACTCAGGTGAGTAGAGAGCATCGCTGGACTGCCTCCAGAAGCTGCTGAAGGACACTGGGAGCATACGTTTCAGCAAACCACCTGTGAGAATGCCTTGTGGCAGTACAACCTTCGGTATACAATATAAGGAAAATTAAACGGATTTTACCAAGACATTTCAGCTAGAACATCTCAGCTTCTGCATTTTGTGCTTTTATGTCAAAACATGAACAAGAAATGCAAAATTTTTTTTGCATGTTTTTGTATTATTGATTTTATTTTGTGGTTTTGGTGTCTTAGTCATCTGATTACCCAAAGACTGGATCAATAAGCCACACCCCTTTTCACTAGTGTATCAACAAGTTTATAACCTCAATGGCTACTACTCAGAATCACCTGACTTACATGTTCTGCCGAAAGGAAAAGTGATATTAGGACCAAGTATTGAGTGACCCATACTAAGAATTTGTGCTCTGCATTTAACCCATCTAAGTGCACGCACACAGCAGTGATCAGCCAAAGCTGCGTCTAGAGTGGGGGAAACTGGTAGATTGCTCAAGGTGGGAGAGAGTGAGCGTTTAACACTCACCCCACCTTCGAATCCCAGTGGAGCCGGAGATCAAACCAGTGACCGTCATCTGCAGTAAATCTGCTTAGCCACTAGGCCACGGCTGCCCCTTCTGCTGACTTCCTGTATCCTGTTCTCTTGCTTCAATGTTTTCTGGTATAGCCAGAATCTTGGATCTGTGTCTTCTGTTCTACTTGTGGAAAGAGCACTTGTCCTGTCGCTGGGTCCTACAGAACAATCCTTGTATAAACCTGTCCTCTACAAATTAACGTTTTGGTTTGATACCATCTCAACATGTACTTTTCAATTTGCTGAAATGCAGCCCCAAATGCTCAGGGAACCTCCCTCATACTTCACTGTTTCCTGAAATCGTTCCCTATTGTTCCGCTTACCATCCATTCGACTAACAAACTTCCTAGGGAACGGGCAGAATTGGCTCCCACTGGTTTCCGTAGCCTTCCACTGCATCTAAAATCCTCAACATTTCTTTGTACTTCTTCCAAAGAGCTTTATCAGCAGACCTTGAAACCCCATATGCTTTGAATTGAAATCTTTGTCATAATCCTGTAGCAAGCATTTCACCTTGATTTCAGACATGTTGCACAAACAATTGGTTTATTCGTGTTAGAATCGATCTATACTAGTTACAATATTGGCTCATGTAAGAGACAATAACAAATGATTATTTGTCTATTTATTTACTGATGGGTTTTAGCGTTTTTTGCGCCGAGGCCAAATGTCATTTGCAATTCTCACATGAAAACACGGATCCTTTCTCCAAAATGCTACTTTGGCCTCTGATATGTTCATTACATCGTGCTTTCTTGGAAGACGTTTATGATTCCGAGATTAGATTTAGCTTTGCTATATCATTCGAAGAAGGAAAGTTAATTGCATTTGTTTTCACACAGGATGTCACTCAACTGCTTACTTAATGGTGGAAACTTCCAGCCTTGTTAACTTTTAGCTTCGGCGGTATTTCATTATTGTTATTATTATTAGGCACACATTTGCATGTTCTGACATGTTATCTAATTTCAGAAGAGATATTACAGTGCTGACAGCAGGAGGACAGGAAATTCTTTCATGTTGTCAGCTATTTTCCTAATTTCGTAGCAGTTACTCTAACAGAGGGGAGACCAGGGTGCTGTGGCTTGCTAATCAGTTTATATGCTTTTCATAACACATTACAGCAAAGCAGCGGATCTGAGTCGACACAATTAAAATGGGAATTCTGCTGGGGGCAGTTGCAGAGTCGGTTTAATCCATATCTATGATCAGGGTTAATAAGGAACGATGGGCAATGAAAATTCTTGAACTGAGGACCGCTATTCTTGTGATTTTGACATCCCTGTAAGTTGGGAATCATGGGTTGACTGAATAAAAGGAGAAAAGAGAACAATAACTCATCTGATTTTTGTGTTAACGTAGGAACCAGTGGGATCCAACTAATTACTGTTAAAAAAAATATGGACGATGTGACACCGCAACCTACCATTGAGCCATTTGAGGCCACTGTGGGTATGATTATGAGCAGACAGCGAGAGGGCACACAGCGACTTCCTGAAAAGGGTTGTATGGTCATGGTTTCAGAGAAATTTTCCTGGCAATAGAAACGAGAAAAGAAAATTGTTCTTGCAAAATAATTTCTATTTTTTACTAACTGTATTGATGTGATTGATAGTAGTGGATTGGTTACATTCGTTAGATCTCAATTTCGTTTATTATAGGCAATTTGATATGCAAACGCTGTAGAAAAAATCCATTAAAAAATAAAGTAGTTAAGGCAGGTTGAAGAAAAGTAGTGCAGTAAAAGTAAAAGGACACATTTTTAAATCTACTCGCTAAATTTCTGAAAAAAAAACAAAACTACTCAATAACAGTAATTTGAGTATTTGTAATTAGTTACTTTAAACCGCTGCTGAATGCACAATACATTGTTCAATGTGTTTATAATTCATCCAAATGTAATCTTGCAATAGAAAGTATAAAACTTGACTTGGAAATCATATAACATTTGCTCATTCTAATTTAGAATCCCTCTAAAGAGCCTAGACAGAAGCTGAGTACAACAGCAGGGGTTCATCTGGGAAAGCAGAATGAGAAATCCTGACCGACAGACATGAAACAGACGCTCGCACACATTTATTCGACAATGAACAAAATTACCCTGGCCAGATTCCATCTCATTGTGTTTCAGTCATTTTTTGTTGTTTGTGTGTTTGGCATGCCTGCTAATTCCCAGCAGCCTAGTGTTTACTGAGATTGGGAACTTGTGTGTGCGCGTATGTGTTCATGTGGGTTCAGATACCATTCACTTTCTATAGTTGCTTGATATTCTGATCCCTTACTACTAAAACAAGGATTTCCAATGTCCCACCCCCAACACTTACTGCGTTTAACTTTAAATAAGCATCCGAACAACGTCTGCTGAGAATAAAAGCACCATCTGTGCTGCTTCTTCCTACTTTCATATGCTGGAGAACGTGACAAGGAGTGACACAACAAGGAAAAGCAGAGCGTGTACAGCACGAATCAGGTCAGATGTGATCTGTGACTAATTAGCATACATTCTAACATCACTGCTTTGTTCTTCAATGATATCTAATAGTAAAGACATGTTTTATAAGTGGTTCAAACATAAATCACTGTACTAGCGTTAGAGCTGAGATGTCTTTAAGGATGTCTTTAATCCCATAAATAGGTTGTTTAAGATGCACTACAGGACTTTCAGAAGTGCTGAGATTAGCAGGAACATCTTTAACCTGTCTTTACTCCATAGCTTTGAAATTAGAACACAGCTGTAAGTAATTGTCATATACATTATTTTAATTTATTCAAATAAGGGGCAAAGGTAGAGTTCAGAGCAGGAGTGTAGAAGAGGAATCAGCAAATTTATGCTAAGAGCACTTTGCCAAATTGGCAAAACATTACGTATTCATGCCTTTACAAGTTCTTCAGTGAGAAAACATAAGCCTTAATTGCAAGATATCTTGAATTTTCACTAATAAAGCAGAATAAATGTGAAATAAACTATGTATGTGACACATTTCTGCAAATGTTGTACCCTCACAAAAGGTAGATATTTGAATTATTATAATTTATTCAACTTCAACCTCACCATGAAATAGTGATTTTAGGACTACCTTCAAACCTTTCGAGGCCAAATCACAAATACAAATCACAACAGTTAGTTCCAGAGAATAATATCTCATTACGACAGTCATGCACATGATCTGTTTTTCGAAGAGCCGCTGGAAAATACTAAAAGATTCAAATGTTTCTCTTGTGACAGGTAAGGCTATGAATCATGCAGCACATTTCCTGAAAGAATGGAATCAGGGATTTATAGAACAATTCTTGGTGACACCACACTTAGATAGGGTTTTATTTGCCATTCTGTGGCAAATAAAACTGTGATGGTTATGACTATATCCCATTACAGCTCTTATAGGTGTGCATGCTCTTTCATGGCTTGGCATTAATAGCAGGGTCTGCGATGCAGCCACAAGCTATTCAGAGCAAGCGGAAGTCATTTGCTACCAATCATAACCAAGTGTATGATTTTCTCTTTTTCAGACTTTAAATGTGCTAAGCCGCTTAATGCAGTAATTATGCATTGTATTTTCATAAAAGCTGTGCAAAAGAGCCATTATTTCAGACAGACGTCATAGTCTGTAGAGTAATTTATACATCAACCTTCAACCAAGATTGAGTTTATAGTTTAACACAATATATTTTTAAATCACATCTGTAACTGCCTCCCTAGTGTGAGAAAAACACTGTATAAAGCGATTCTGGAACTTTAGACTTTATCCAACCACCCAAGTCTAAAACTATAAATTCAATATTTGTAAAGAGAATACATTATATCTTTTTCAAAGCCTTTAGAATACATTTTCGCTAAAGGATCGCCACCTTCTATAGTACGGGAGGAAGAGTCATAACTTATGGTTGGATTGGGCACAGCAGCCATTTTGTCTGTAATCTTAGTTTCCCCTAGGAGTCGTGCTTTGCTTTGTGCTTATCTTGTACCATTTATTATCAGTCTGTATTGAACACCAATTATTTATTTATACAACTGTACATGTTTATACTTGGCAATAGCATATATTATTTACCGGATGATTGAGCGCTCGCAGTTTGTTAGATGGTGATTTGAAGAGTTTGACTGCTTATTCCAAAACATGGAAAATTGACAATATTGGGATACCTGAGAAGTGGTACTGCCTTTGGGTCTCTTGTCCATTTCACATTTTCACATGGGTCAAAACAATTGACTTCTTTCAATTCTGCCAAATAACACTGCAACTGTTCTGCAATATTTACCTTTGTGAATTAAACTACAAAATAACTTAGTTACTAATAAAAAAAGAGTAACATACGCTAATTTAGTTTTCATTTCTCTCAGAAGGGGTTGCTCTGTTTAACTTGTAGCCTTGAGAATACTGGCATCACCCTGCAAATATGGCGGATGCGATGGTGTCAATCCTCCTGCTCTATATATTAGAGATTGCAATATTTATTAAAAACATGTTTAATTACCTGATATTCTGTTTTTCCCTCCTGTACCTACACTCCAGTCAGAACTGTTAATGCTCTAAACCGAATGTAATTACAAAAAATGGTTACGGTGATGCGGTAGGCATGTTTATGCAAGACCCAGAGTGGGGCCTAGATTTTTAATCCTCAAAGGGTCGGAGCATTTTGAGCTCCCAGAGCATTTACATAAACTGATTACAGCTAATGCTCACGAGCGAAATTAATAAAATTGTTTTACCCATTAGTTTGCTATAGAGATTCTTGTAATTGTAACTATTTTTTATTTTACTGTATTTCCACTATTTTAAAATTCTACTACTACTAATAAGGTATTAGCCTGTAAAATATATTTATATATTTAAAGAATGAAAAAAGAGAGACTGTATTAGGCTGTTATTGTTGGAGTTTTTAACCCTAACAGGTAAATACTGTTTTATAGCACCATTATCATGTTACGTAGACAAGAAAAAACCGTAGAAAATAATGGTAAAGTTATCTTTGCTAAACTATAATTCACATTCCAAAATAAGATCTGGGTAGATTCCAAAAATACTATAAGAGATTACACATGGAGAATGACACTAAGTAAATATAAAGTGGATCGTCCCTTTAAAGTTTAACAACAACAAGAAATGTATCCAAATTTTTTTTTTTCCTACATATTTTATAAATAATAAGAGCAAAGCATCTTTGGTGCACAGAAAATATTCACTCCCCTTTGTAGAGATAGGAGATGGACACTAAATCAAACACAATTCCTTGTCTCTCCCATGTTTAATTTATAGACAAAAACTGATTCTTCACACTGGAACGTTCCCCTTTCTTTTTCAGCTTCTTGAAGCGTGTAGGCCGTAAAGTTTTATGTGTTTCTAGCCATAAAGTGATATTTTAACAAAACCAGCATCTGCTATAATTCAGAGGCATTCCAATCAAAGTGACGCCAAGGGAATTCATTGAAGTGTGTGTATGTGTTTGATGTAAATCTTATGCAAGGTTATTGTCCATCAGTTCTCAGCAGTTCAATGACACACAGTTAATCAATGTAATCAGAGAAATCAATGGTTGTGTGAAGCGTATCGAGATATGCCAATGATTAGAACTGGTTTCATGGCTTCCAGATGTGTAAATAAATGGCTTTTAACATTGTAAACATGGGTTTATAATGCCATTAATCTTGTGTTGATGTCAGGTTCAAAAGTGTGATTGAGCAGCTGATTGTGTTGTTAAAACATGCGTGTGGGGTCGAGGTTATGAGCTATGGAATGGAACATGATGTTTAAACAAGCAGGGTGATATTATTTATGAATGTGTACAGTTACTCGGAGCAGTTGAGTTTCCCCTCAGGCTTCAACTTTCTCACACCTGAAGAAACTGCTGGACCCGAGAAGCCCAAACACTGCATAAAAATATTACTTGGCAGGCCACGGCACAGCGTTTTATGTGGGAACGATGAAGATGTCATAAAAATCTCACTCCATGATAGCTTCTGCGATGAATGACAGTTTACTGGGAATTTTCCCAGTGATCAAATGAGATATGGTTGTCAAATGTCTGGATCTGCAGACATGATAATTTATTTATTACCTGCAGAGGAGAAAAAGCGAGGTGAGAAACAGTGGTTGTGTGGTATTTACAGCATTTTAATAGCTGACTCTGCTCTTCAGGTCAGTAGAGATTGCTGCACCGGAGAGTTTGTTTGAGCTTTATTACTGTTTTTCATAGTTCATGTATTTGCTACAATGTACCACTTTTTAAAACTGGGGCATAAGTAATGTGCAAAATTATTTATTGTCATCTATTATCAAAATGCAGATAATGAACAAAAGATATTTATTATAGACTAGCACACAGTTTGTTTAAGAAACTCAGCTGGAGAACTAACCACAGATCTTCTGTGGACTTTCCTTGCTACGATCCTTAATTTGCCCTTTTCTGTAAAATGCCTTTACAAGGGCTTTACAAGCACGCCTTGATGTTCCAGTCTGCATTAAATCCTGGAAGAGACCTTGTCGATGCAGTTTAACTACCGGGCGTTTTGTTGCTGTGACAAGAAATTACAATTTTTTCTCAATTTTCACCATGATTACAGAGTTTGGTTGTTTCTCGTCTCATTCTAAGCCTCCTACACATTTGTATCTGTTTCAGTTCATGACCTGGTGGGACATTACTGAACATTATCAACTGTTTGGTATAACTGGTTGATCACCTGACTATAATCCTAAAAATTCTGACTTAAGAATTTGGTAGAAACATCAAATGTTTATTTATTTCTTTTGCTCACTTTGTATTTTGTATTTCTTTTTTTGCTCAAAAGCCATCACATGGGAGAATAAATGCTTTGCTGAGTTGAACGGTTTTGCTTTCTCCAGGGGAGTAAAGCACCTGGTGTGGTGTTTTCTCCTCTGGATTGGAGCATTTAATGTATGTAAATATTTATTAGTTGTGGTTCCCACGAGCCAGTTTACATTAGTTGTGTCAGGACAAGACGCCGTTGGACTGATTGGATAAGCGATTGGGGAAGGGTGAGGGGGGAAAGGTTCACGAGTGAAAAAGAAAATTGGAAAAATACCTACCTGAACATACCATATAAGTATTTTGTATTTCTAATAGCATTCTTTGATTACTGCACCTGCCTAGAATTTTTTAGCTTAATACAGTACATCCAAAGTCAGATCTGGTTGTGTCTGTAGGAACCTTAGACTGTAAGAAAATATGGATGACGTTACACCGCCTTCAGCCATCGAGCTTAACCTCTTATTTTGGAGTTATACTCAAAATTTGAGAACAATTTCTTCGAATCGTTGATTGTTGGCAGCGTAAATGATCTTTCTCATGACGTGTTGACGGCATTCAGTCAGCCCTGTTCAGTGTAGCTGTCAATCATATGGTCCCACCCAATTTTTTTAAGGGAACATTGAGCTATCGTGAGCCACACGATCTTAAAACAAACAAACAAAAAACTATTGAACTTTGTTCACTCTGTAGATAACTTTCAAAAATAATAACGAAAGTCTCTTTTTCCCATAGACTTGTATTTGCTGAAATTCATTCTGCAGCCAGCACAATGGGGCCGATCGCCAGGGTTCGGCTTCACTACGCCCGCCACGTGAGACACACTTGGTAGGAACCATTTGAGTTGTGATTCATAAGCTCCTCACGTCTGATACTCCGGACTCTCTGCCCTCATTAATTTCCCATGTTACCCACTTCCAACCACCAGTATTTAATCATTTGAGTTTTAGAACCTGTTCATGCTGGTTAAAAACGTTTAAGCCAGACTTCTCTCTATCTTCATTACTGTATTTTGTTTTCTCTGTGTGCTTTCTTGTACAGTGTCCTTTTAGTGACAAGAAAGGCATCTCCAAAAAAAATGTATTATTAATATGGTTGCATACAGTTGATTGGAATTGTAGCGGTAGAGCAGAATAAAAAAAAAATCATTATATGAGTTAACCTAAAACAAATGTGTGGTAATGGTACAAATGTGACCAACTAACAATTTTAGATTTAAAAGGATCCAAGTGGTACATCTGAGGACTTTTTCAAATAACTATCCCCAGGAACACCACAGCAATCCTGCCAACACCTCAGAACTGCAAGACTTTTAGATAAGACACCCCATTAACCAAGCATTATCAGACAGAGAACAGCAATGCAGAGTCAGTTGTATGTTTTTTTCTCATCCTTTTCAAGAGTATAGCACAAGTGGTTTTGACCCCTGGGAAAAGGTCATGTTTGCTCTGCTTCTTAAAAAGCTTCATGAAGTCAAGAATTAGTTCCTCAGCTGCTGCCGAAAGCTCTTTGAATCAGAAATGATGTGTCTCCACACAAAGCAGTGACAAATCCATCATGTGCCCATCTAAAACCTCTACTGAGATCTCATTTAGCCTGATTAGGAACTCATAGATGCGCTCATTGTTATACTTTATGACAAGTTAATATCTTTAGAAATGCCAGGAAAAGTTAATAGGAATCTGAATGAAGGGAGAGGAAGGAGCAGGATTATGTTCAAATGCAAGATAGTGTGTAACGTTTCCTAAATGAAAGGGAGCTTCTTGCTATTTAATGGATTAAAAACTGAAAGAAGAGAGTTTTTCAACAGACGAATCAATATAAACATTCTAGATGAAAAAATGAGATGTGCTTCCCTTTGACTAACAATCATGGACAAGGTTGAAAATGTGACTATTTACGTGAAAGGCCATGTTCCTTTGCATTACTGTGAGCCATATGTTCTTCTATCTTCTTAGCAATGGGATTCTGACCCTTTTCACCAGTCATTGGCTGACAACTGGAAGTGGATTGAGTAAAAGGACAAGTACAACCAACATAGCATTTCAAATTCTGCCTGGACAACCAGCTTTTGCAGAATTTTACAGTATGTGACTTGACCAAGTCTGGACTCCAGACATGGGGCATGCATAGATCAAGTTGAAGATGAGTTATTACCTTTGAAACACTACATATGATGCGACATTCAAATTTATACCACCTCTGCTGGCTCGGGGTACTAGTGCTCCTGTTGGTGTTTGATGGTTCTGGATCCTTTTGATGTCTTATGACCTGTTCACTAAAAGAATGAGATATAGGATGTACGTTGAATTTATGTTCCCACCAGGCCTCTCAAACAGCACAAGTGAGTGGCAAAACAAGGGAAAAGAGCGGAAAAGAGATTACTCGCTTAGACTAAAAAGGCCAGAAATTAGAATTGCTGACAGTTAGTGTCACACTACAGAGGAGGACCAAAGCTAAGGAACAATGTAATCCATATTAATCTTAAACATGGTAGGAACTCTAATTTCCTTCAAAGACAATGGTTCACCTATAACAAGACGCAGCTTTGGAGCAGTGTTCGCTGAGAAGCCGGTTCATGCACAGCAAGGAAGAGAACCAGGAAAAGCATTGGAAGTGAGGATTGCCATCAGTAAGAGCAAAGAGAGTCCAGGTAAGTGTTTTTCTTTGGAGATCACAGGTGAAGGTTGTAGAAAGAGATGGAGGGCCAGCCAGTGTCAGAATTCACAGTCTTTGTCGAACAGGTAAGTAGGCGCAGGGAAGATTACTCCAGTGAAACCGGGTTTTACTGCCACTCAAAGACAAAGTAAAGACAACTTTGAAGCCATTTTTCTCAGATTTAATGTTACTGTAGTTAGTGCGCTTTGGCTTTGTCGGGCAGTGTACTCCAGATAATGAGCAGATGGGAGGTGAGTGCTTACGAAAGGGAAAGAAAGTGGGCTAAGCGATAAGTAAGTGGTTGGGTGAGTGAATTGGGGAAGTGGTCTCAGGTCTTCTGGTTGCTGATAATGGAGCAATTCTGACTTACGGCTAGGAGCTGAATTCCCAAGAATTATACGTTTTTGATTTCACCTTTGGTTTATGTTACAACTTATATTATCCTTTAGTGAATATCGTGATGGTTAAAAGCCCCAATTACCTGATATTAAATGCAGGTTTCAACTTCAAGAATCCAGTTATTTCTTTGAATTGCAGCAATCTTTTTGCTTCTTTTTTCTTTGGTGTCCCTGAATCCATTGAAAACATCTTTTATCAGTCAATCACACATCAACATTTCCCCCTTTTTCAACTCATATTCACTGCTAGCACATGATGTTTTGCCACTAATTCCATGACTTGAAACGTGACATCATATGCAAACCCTGTGTTTTTTATCTGAGAATCTGTAAACCTGGAAAAGATGATAGAATGTGAAATCTTGTATTGAATTTCAGACTTGTGTTAGGACAGACATGTGTTAGGAGCTTCTATATTATTTGTTATCAGCCAGAAACCAGTGAAGGTCATACTTTCAACCCATTTGCTAAATTTTGCTCCAGTAAAATTGAAGCACACATACAGTACCCTACATGTTCCATCCATAAATAAGTATACTGTAGACACAAGACCTTGCTATAAAGTCCTAAGTAAATGTCAGTTTTAAACATCCAAGTGAAAATCGCTGCATGTGTCCAGCAGGTGCTGAATCTACTGCAGGTGGACTGTATTTTATCATCTCCCGACCTCTTGGAAGGCATCATTTCCTCACATTTGACACAGAGCCTTTAGTCAGGATACATATTAACATGTTAAGATGGGAGATGGGCTGCTGGAAAGGATCTGATTTTGTCAGCTGTGGCCTGGGGAGGAATGTTGGCAGGGAATTGAGGCGAGATCAGGGCAGTCGGTAGCCTGCTGGGCAGATGGGATAGAGATGGAAAAAAGACATCAACCCTCCCTGCTCTCTCAGCTCCACTGTATTCAGCAAACCCTCCATTATCACCTCCTCAAAGTAAATATAATAAGTCCAACCCCCTCCGAAGAAGAGCAAAGGAGCTCGTAAGCCATGACTGAGGGTCTCGGAAGGCGCATGGTTTTCTTCCTGGAGAGTTCAGAAGAGAAGCGATGACAAAGTTTGTGAAGAAACCATAAACGAAAAGGGAGATTGTGTAGCAGAAAGTGTTCAAACAGATATTTATATTCGCTTTGAACCTATTTGTAGTTCACAAATGAATCACAGGATATGGCAGTTACATCTTGTTCTTTTACAGTTATAATAGACTGCCATTCCACGAGGAAAGATAAAAAAACTTTCTAGCATGGCTTTAAAAAGGCATCTGTATAGCCATCGGCTTTATTGTCTATTAGAGAGATAGAATAAGAGGCAGGCAGTTATAGCTGCCAGGAGGAATGTGAAATGGAAGGTTAAAAGGTGATCCTCCAGACAAAGGTCAGGCAAAATCTAGAGGTCAGAACAAGCACCAAATGACAGCAATTGGGATTCTACACAGACATATCACTGCAGGGTTCCCTATAAAGTGATGATGTTGCTGATAGAATTGGGCAAAACGGTTACTGTGACGGTTACGGTGCTTAAACCAAGCTGAGCCGATCTGAGTTTGACTATTGGACTATTGGTTAAAAGCCAATAAACGGAAAAAGCAGCTCAAAGCAGAAAGCACGAGTATATCTTACCTCGCAGAAGTACTCTCTTCTTCATTTTTGGGGGACTCTGTAGCAGCAGATACTGATGGGACAACACTACTTGTAAATCTTCTTTACACTGAAGAAAGTTTGCAGCAATGTAGCCTCAAACATTCAAGGCCCATCCACCATGATTCACCATGACCTGCAGAAATACTTGTCCATTTTCAGTCCAAAGCTGCCATTTTCCTGAACCCTGTTGCTATGTTTTTGTACATACTTAAGTCATTGGCCTTGTTTCCATGTCGAATTAATTTTTGGTTGAAACTCTTCCACAGAGACCTGGCAAGACATCCCCAGACTGCTGTTTAAGGATCTACCTCTGGTTTCTGCCAGAAAATCTTCTATTTTTATTAGCTTGATGGGTCTTTCGCCTACTGCAAATACTTCTTTGGTCGACCACTGCATCTACGATTCTCAACGTTGCCAGATTTTGGCTTCTTCAAAACACCTTGAACAGCACAAGTCTGCAGTATAACTACAGACATTAGTGTGACAAGAAATTATACGATGCTTCATCCTGCCTGGGCATTGCTTCACATTATAGGCAAGACCATAGCTTTTAAAGGCCCTTAAGTTCAAAGGTCAATGGCAATTTTGCCTACAATACGTCTTCAACTTTTACATGTAAATGCTATGCTTAGGAATGTGTTGAAGATTTGAATATTTGTGGAAATCACTACTACAGTGAATGTTTATTAACATATAAATGTATCATAGACATAATGTCTCAGTGAATTAGATTTTCTAGACCCTTTACAGGGTAACATTTGGCTGTTACAGCCTGACAGAAGCGACCAACTGTATACTTGTGTCTTAAAATGCATAATTGCAGCACAAGAATCTCAGCTTTCCAAAGATATGTGACATGTTTAACTTTTTTATTGAGTTTTTGTAGGTCATGGAGTTAAGCCTTAAACCGTACAGTATCCCATTGGCAGTACCCAGAATGCTAACAGGTTATCCTGGCTCTAACTGTTTTAGGTAAGTGGAACAATGCAAAATGTTTCACCAAGACTTTACTTTTTACAAGCATTAATAAGATAAGTTTCAAAAGTATCTGGTTTGAATACTTGTGGGAAGAATGTTGTTTGTCTGTTTAGAGTTTGATTTGTGAACATCTCTGGTTAACTCAAAGATTCCACCACAGGGCCCCTGTCATTCCTGTCTGTGTGCATCCCTGAGATGTGAATATCAGTGTGCTACTGAACCTTCCCAAAGGATGGTCTCTGAATTATTGAGAAGCAATGACACTTTCAGGTGCCTACTGTATTTGACAGGGCCCAGGATTGACCTTAGATTCACCGAAAATAAGGGTCACTCTCTGGATGAGCTTTGATATCGTTATTCTCAGACCTTCTCACCTTTTCTTCTTTAAAAAAAGTTTAAATGGAGCAAACGAAAATGAGGTAGCATGCAAGCCATAGGATTCTCAGCACATAATGAGTTTTCACATTGAACAAGTGAACCTTCTTCAGACTAAAGGCCTTTACACATTAGGTGCAGTTTTAACGTTCAAGTGCAAAACAACAAAATATTTCAAAACAGTACTTGTTAGGGACCACTTTTACATCAACAACGTAATTTCACTGTGCGACAAGTCTTGAATTATCTTTTTTGCTTCTAGGCCGACTGAAACACATCTGACCAATCACAACGAAGCTTGTTGCTAGGCTATGGCAACGTAGAACGATGAATGGCGAAACGATTATTTTGTTTTGTGGATGCAAATAGCGTATCGCATGACAAAAAGACAAGCACTATAAGAATGCTGACCTGGAGGAGAATTGCTGAGGATCTTCAGTATGACTCCGGTATTTGAGAGCGTAAACTGAACAGTCAACTACTAGCATTACAATGTATTTGGCTAAAGTTATCGACATCTTAAAGCAAAGCTGATTACGCAATAACTATGTTTTGAGGCACAATTATGTCAACATTATGAACCTATGTCAACAGTATAGGTTGTATGGTACGGTACGTCCCAAATATTTGTCTAATTTGAAAGAAACTTGACAAAAAGCTTGGCTAGATGAAGAATCCATTGTCGTTGCGCATCCGTTCAAAAAACTGTCTTGCATATACAACAAATTTGATGTTTGATGTGTATATAATGTTGCATATGATTCGCATATGAAATATTCGCCTTTCTCTATCGTTATTTTTTTCAGTTCTCAGTGTGTAAAGGCTTTAGGAATCAAGAGCAGAGGCATATAATGGAAGATTAGGATGTGTTTTATGATCAGGATCTATAGATTGGTTCTCTTTGTTCTCAGCTACTTTCAGGAGTTCATAATCTGACCGTACTTTTTGGGGTACCCCGCCTTGTGGGGAGAAGGGAGGTGAAGCATTTGCCTCGAAATGAGTCAGTAAGAGAAGGTTGATTCAGCTTATAAGGACGAGGGTTGAAATTATTGATTATTTCTTGATTATTTCTTTTAAAACACATTATACAAACATCCCTTAATGCATTTGCAATTGATGACAACTTATTAGAAGCTCTATTGAGTGTCATAATAGGGCAAAAAGAAAGGGGGTTACATGCAAACAAGAGGTTAGTGGCATCAGAAATGGAACATAAGCGTGGTTCATGCCTTTATTATGACTACAAATGTTTGATGATGATAATAATAATAGGTAATAATGTATGTAATCCTATACTCATCTGCAACATCAGTAGATAAATTATGATAGGAAATGGATAATGTTGCTGTTTTCCCCTTCCTCCGACTATTCCATGGGTGTCTCCTCCATCTTGCCTCCCCATGGGAAGATAATTTTCGACGTGAACACATGCAGAGAAAGCCTGACTAATGGGTCTGTTGCTTTAAATGACAAATTGTTCCGGCAACCCTCCCACGTGGTCTATCCATTAGCTTGATATTGGGATAATTTCTATCATAACTGAGCTTAAAAGCATGAAGAAAGAAGTAATGTCTTTCCAACGGCGCTGGGGGAATTTCAAGAATCCTCCGGTATAATTTGCAACCTCAAAAGCAATCAGGAAAGAGTCATCCTTATTCAGGGCAGATGGCCATTCTGCCACCCTTTAATCTGAATCCATTGTCTCCACACATTCTGCTTTATAGCCTTTTGATTTCCAAGACTCACAATCTATTACAGCGTATCAGGTAATCAATTTAGTGTGAGCCTTGTGTATTGACAAAAACACACTAATGTGCTGCATATCCACTGCTCTCAGGTTAGCTCTCTCTTCATCTTCTCTCTCGAGGTACTTCCTTGAAATAGTTTGGGATTCGCTTTGCCTACTATTCTTTTGTTCATCAAACCGAAATAAAAAATTAAATGTGAGTCTGCTAATCTCATTCGTTCTTTAAAGCTTAATTCCACTCCGAAACCATGTGGTTGAGGATCTCAAAAACAAACTGTGCTCTGAGAGTTGAGGCATCGAGTGCGGGAGTAGCAATTTACTGCTCATGATCTCTCATTTCACTTCACATAATTGCCTGCATCCTTGAGGTATACGTCAGGAGCTGGTGCTTTGAAAATAAATATTGCAATAAAACAAGATGTATGCCTGACAACAATGTGGGAGTTATTCGCTCAAGGGAATGGATGCTGTGGAGTGTAATAAAAATGGCTTTGCTTTTCTACCAAGCTATCTATTCAGGGCTGGCTCTGGTTTACTAGCTCTGAACCTCAGAGCGAGGCATCCCTTGTACTGGGTTTGTCTCAGTCAACCTCCCCATGTCTCCAGGAACTGACCCAGAAGAAAGTCATTATATTGTTTTGTTGACTTGGGTGAATTGTTCACTTGCCTGAAGGAGAATGTATTGCTCATGGGTGCTGTCATTGCTCTGGAGGCACAATCAACTTTCCTTCTTTAAGCAGCACCATTTTTAACCTAGAAAATGTAACCTACTGTAATAAACTTTGCTATTTTAAACACATATTTGTTTGTTTATATATATAAAAAATGGTTTGTGCTGACAAAATATGCATTTTTTTTAACATTTAAAACAATCCTATATATCGATATGCTTGAGATTTACTGTACAATCAAAGTCAGCCCAGCCACTGAAAATTCTTAACCACCCTCTGTTCAATTTCAGTTGTATGCATGTCTCTTAAAGATAACTTTTAGATTATTCTTTTAAAAAACACCTTTTTTTTCGGATTATTGTTTTAAAAAAAACACAATTTTTAATGTTTTCCATTACGGTAAACAAATAAACAATCGATAACAAGCAGAAGATGAGTATTTGGCTTTGTAAAGATAAGTGTGAATCGGTATTTACAGCCAAATATAATGACCTGATTAGAGACACCTGTGTCTGCTTCACTTGTAACAGCTGTGGGTGATTGAACCGAGTAAACTCTGAAAAAGAATCTGAGAAAGGTTTGATGGATTTTAAAAATTTCTATTATTAACACCTACAAAAACAGAATATCTGTATCCATATCTATTGTTTAGTGATATATTTTGGTTATTTTGGTTGTTTCAAATGTAACAAAATCATATATTAAAAGGACAATCCATCCAATGCAAGTCGCGATTCTAGATTCCGTGACATGACCTGAGTCACCAGATTAGATGTGTGAGCTTTTTTATTGGCTCAATATGAAGTCAAAGTACATTTTAGGATGCTTTAGAGTAGATTTAGTTATATGTAGTTAAGTTAATTAATTATTTGTTTTATTAAACGATAAAAGGGCTGGGAACATACTGGAAACAGACATTTGCAATGAAATTTCATTGTTTCATAGTGTGACCACCTGGAAATCATATTTAAAACAAACGGTCATGGAATTTTAAAATAATAACTAATTAATGATTAACTTCTGTGTTGATTTTGTAGCATTTCCTTTTGTTAACTTAATTTAGAAGTGTTTATGTAATGGTAAAACCTGTACTTTTTTTTCACTATAAAGCTAAAATTTACTTCAATGGTATCTAGGGAATTATACTTTTTTCAATTCAATACAATAATTACAAAATTGTATATATTGTGTCTTTTGTAACTTACCACAACTGATGAAGTGAATTCAATTTAGAACTGTGTGTATCTTTGTATTAAGCTATTATCGTTTCAATCCGTTATCATTTATTAAAACCATGTTATGGAAACTGCGGATGATCAATTGCCCTTCAGCATTGCAGCATTTCAAGAAATTTCCAAAAGTGTCACATTTCATCATGTTTCTTTAAAACTGTTTTACCAGTGTCACCAAAACTGCCCATTCAGTTTAGTTTAGCTAAAAAAGGAGAGCCTTGTCTTGTATAAAGGAATACTGACAAGCGCCTCTACACTCACTCCCTTGACATCTTATTTTCGGTAGCTTTCCAGTGCTGGGCAGCACACTAAATGCCCAGGGGCAATGAAGCAGAGAGCGGGCAAATGTGCAGATGCTGAGCAGAGCTGGATTCCTTGGGTGTCTTTAGCTGCGTTAACAGTTCTCATAGACTTGGAGAGCAATATGATTCAGGAGGAGTTGGTCAAGGATTAAATTAATCGTGTATGTAGTTACAGTTCCAATTATCGGGTTGTGTAATTCCCAACGTTTCTGTTGAGGGTACGTACGTTTGAAAACAATAAACTGCTTTTGTCTACAAGTGTCCAAATTTAATAAGTAATTTGCATGAATGAAGCTCATTTTTGATATCCCCTGAAATAATAAGTATTGTTTTACAGTTTTGGAAACTGTCCTCCAAATGAAGCTATGCCTTTTTAGCGTAGCTTAGCATAAATAATTCAATCTGATTAGAGCAGTAGCATTGCAAGGTAAAATGATCAATTATCACGAGAAATACCACATTTTGCTATTTTAGAGTTACATTGTGTTGTAAACTGTAAATTAAACTAGTAGTAAGCTCCTTTATCCTTAATCTCCATTTTCGCATGATGCAAATGACCCTTCTTGATTTATACAAACAGCTAATCGTATTTGTCAGTCTGGTGACTAATGATATTGTGAAATATTTTACAAAAGCAAACATTTAAACTGAGATATTTTCAGTGATTTGTGATTACAATAGACAAACTGCATAGATGACATCACGATACAGAGAGAGGTTGTAAAGCTGAAGTACCTGGTCGTTTCCAGTCTGGAAATTGGGAATTCACACATAAGCGCATAAAAAGAAACAACATTCCTTATTAGTTTACCCTATTTATCCATCAGATGTCGATATGCTGCTGGCATGAAGCTGGAATTTACAAATTAAGAAGCTATTTTCTTTGTCAAGCACACTGCACGTCAGTTTTGTTTCATGATTGAAACACTAATTTCAATAGACTAAAAATGACAGAAAATGGTCAGAAGGCTCAAACACAAGACTTGTACCCAAACCTTCCAAAAGTCTATTAGGCATTGGTGCTTTTAACTCACACCTGATCGGTAATTCGGTCTCCTGAGGTACATTAATCATAGCGTTTTTGGAATGCTGCAAAAATTGAACGTATAGGATAAATCTAACCCTTGCTGTCTTTGATGTCCATCTGCTTGGTGCACTGGATACCCTTCAGTAAATCAGAAAACTTGTAATTCTTGTTCCAGTTTCAATATCACATGTCATTAGGTTCATTCATTGATTCTCAATTTCTTTATCTGCGCCTTCCTTTAAAGAGACTCGGGGTTCTGCTGGTGCCCATACCCAGTGCATTTCAGATGAAAGGCTGGGGTATACCCTCGACAAGTGGCCAGTCCATCACTCTTAGGGGAAATTTTATAGTGTTGAACCCAAGAATCTGTTAGAAACCCAGGCAAGCATGGTGAGAACATTGCCACCTGTGGGTTTTAAACTAGTTACTTACTGAAACACCACCTCTATTAGGTTGTCTGTTAGTTATCCTCCATTATATATGCCCCCCCGGTGTTTTTCCTTCTGTTGCTTCCATTGCGTCTGGATTCACCTGTCAGTTATTACAGTGCTGGTGGTTGCCCTCCCTTCTTTAGGCAGCTACACACTTAGGTTTGTCTTGATTACTCAAATGCCTAGCTACACACAGAGCTCCTCTCGGCATTCACTAGTTCTTGCTAATTCCATTGCTATGGCTTGTTTCTGAGAACAGATTCCCAGATGCCGGTTTATCATTAGATTTTAGTGTGACCTGGCTTGGTATAGCTTTGGTCTACTTGCTTTGGACCAGGTTCCATTGACTTCCAGTATCATCTCAGAGTGGGCATGTCACTCCACTACGTCGTTCTGGTTCTGCTTAGTGACCATTGTGAGAAAAAAACAAAACGTTGAGTACACACTTCACAAAAAAACAAGAGTGTCCAAGGAAAGATATAATTTATGCTGTATATGTGGTGATTTATAACGCTCCAATGTTATGATGCAAGCAGGCTTTTCTGTCCAATCAGAGAAAAGTATCACCTTCGCCCCACTTTTGAACTTGATTTTAGAACCTCATTCAAATGTGTTAGAAAAATGCACAGCACGTCTAGTAGAGCTATGGCGGGGGAAAGTGGCATACCCCTTTGTTTTTCTCAGGAGCGTTTGCTGGAAGGGAAAACTTGCTGGCTACTTTCTATGGGTCAAAGGTGCCCTGCCAGTCCACTTTCATTTGCCTCCCTGTAACCCTGTTGTTGATGAACCTTATACATGTTTTCCGACAAAAATATTACCATGTCTCGATTTGTTCTGCTTTTAGAACGTCATTCAAATGGGTACGAATACAAATGGGTAAAAAACGTGGTGCAAAAGTCCTTTAAAGCATGCGAAAATGTCCTTGTGGACCTTTCTGTTTTATCTCGTTGCGATTGAACATAAGTTTTATGTTTTGCCATTGTAGATTCTTAGTTTGAATGTATATCATCCCTTGGTGGAAGAACCTTATTTAATAAATTAAAATTTTCCCCATTTTTACTTGCATTTGAGTCCGCACATAGCTTGACAAAAGTGTGGCTAAAATGAATTCAAAGATGTCAACAAATCACATGTAAACCTACAAATCACAATCTCAAAAACTATACTAATTTTCAGACCATAATACCAGTTCCATTTTCAGAGAGATTTGTCAGTCATCAGTCCTGCCCAGCATCCTGCCTTGAGTACTTTCTAAATTTCTAAACATGAATATCTACATGAATTTCTAAACATGAATATCTACAATCTCTTTGTACTGCTGAGTTTCTTGTGTATCCACCAACACAAACCTCTGTTGTTCCTCAAAGTATGGTGGCAGGGTGCCTTTAGTCTGTGTTAGACTTAAAGGATAACTCCACTGACTAGCTGATCATATCTGCTGATGACCATATGCATCAAAACTCTCTAGAGCACCCCTAACTTTCCCATCATGCCCTTGATAAGTGTGGTCTGTTTTATCCTCTCTACCAGCCTCACAAAAGGCTGAAGCTTATCTCCAGCAACCTGAGTTCCCAACATTAATCACTCTCCCGGCAAAGACAGAAATTAGTCACAGCTCTATCTAAGCTGCAATCGCACAATGATTAACGTCAACCTCCCACCTCTGAGACGTCTGCTTGACATTGGCCAGAACCGTGATCTTAGAAGAGCACTTTAAAATGGACATGAGGAAAAATGCAAAACTCCACAGCAGGCACCAAAATGAGCTGCTAAGCTGTTTATGGTATTGAGGACATTAAGAGATGTATCTTCATTTGTTCGAAAGATGAATTGAGTGTGTTTTGGTTCAATTTTCTTTAGTTTTAACAGTTTTGCAACGATTAGACATAGAATGGGAGATGTAGACGTGAGAAAATGCAGTTTTGTATACATAAGGGTTTATCTCAGAGCCAAGTGCAATTGATAGTTGACAATATACCTTGTTATCATGCATCTGTTGGAATATGGAATAGTGGCCATAGGAAACTTATGAAGAACATAAAAACTCCACTCAGAATTGCACCCATGAAGCTGGTCCAAAAAAACCCACTAATGCATTATCTGTATATTTATTGTATTTCACATTAAATTACAAAAGAATAGACTTAATAGTGCTGCAGCATTGTGCTGTATTCTATTGTACATGTGATAAGAACTTTGAATCATTTTGGTCGCTTTAAATAGTTTTTCTTACCTTTTATTTTAACTTTTGTTAATGTCACTTGAATATAAATAAACAGTTGAATTAATAACACCAGTTTTTACTGTATAAATGTTACAAAAAAAACAAACCTCTCAAAATTCCACTTGAGATTGGTGTGGTTCAATTCACAGTATTACATTTTGTCATTTTCACTCCTAAAATAAAAACAATTGAGATTTTTATGTTACATAAAAAATACAAAATAAAAATAAATAAAGAAATATATATATTTTATAATAATATATAATATTTATGACAAGGTCAAAACAATGTGAGAAAAAAAAAACACTTGAGAGAGCCATTTAAGCATTGCCAAAAGCTCCATTTTGAAATCTCTTTTACCTGAAATGCTCACTTTTTTGCTTAAAAAAAAAAAAAAAACAGAAGTGACATCAAAGACTGCATCATAAAAGAGCTTTTCGACTGCGGTCTACAATATGATGCTGATCAAGAGTTATTCATTCGTCCTGTGACAACTTCTTAAAATGTCTTACACCGCTTTTTGTTTTAGTCATGGTCAGTTCTGTCAAATTTACATCACTCTGCGAACCATTACAGCACTTCCATTCCAGCTTGTACATACTTGTGCTTGTACACAAGTTGGAAGAAAGCAGCAGAGCCCTATATGGGACTGCGAATATGACAGCTAGACAGACAAATAGATAGACAGACAAATGCTGGAGACATTGTATTGTGCTTACACTGAATTGTTTTCAAAGGGAGCAATTCCATAAATCACATTTACAGAGCTTATAGAAGCTCCCCCTTTTATGGACATATCTATAATGTTTATGTGACAAGTCATAATGTACATTAGAAATATAAATTATTTTTGACTCATGTACCTCCATTGCAAAATATTTGCAGATATCTTTAAATGTGTTTTGACCAGCCACAGTTGTAATTAAGGATATCTCTATATTTTCACTAAAATCTCTTTAAATCTTGCACCCGATAAATAACACTAAACTAAACTGAATAAAAACTTAAACTAAATGTAAAAAAACATTAAATTTACATAACATTAATCAACATGAATTTATTTTTGTTCAAAATTAAGATCATGAAGGACCCAGCACTATGTTGTACGTTTGCAGTGAGAGACAGTCTCCATCCCCTGACAATAAGAGCAGTGCCATTGATTCGTACTTTGGAAAAACAACCCAACATTTAGTTGAATTACAATAAAATCTTTCCAGTAAAACATCCGGAGCACACTTTCGAAGAGTTCATTGTGAGCTATTTTCCACTGAGAAGACTTGGTAGGAACAGGAAGTTTCTCCTGCTATCATAAAGACACCCTTAGGCTAGATTGCTACTGTTCTCATTGCAGTATTATAAAGTCATAATAAAAATCACATTTTTAGTTCAGCCTATCCTTTCAGAGACAGCACCTGCTAACTGTGACCAGAAGAAATGCTGGAGCTTCTGTTTAACACATTCTTCCTCCTCCTCTTCACCCAGTGCTGCACTCATTCACCTCCTCTGTCTCTCACTTTCTTCTCATCTGACTCCAGCTCCTCCAAGATGGATGTGTAAGCGGGTGCCTTTCTGACCCACCACTGCAAACACTGCTGTGGATAAACTTCTCTGCCAAGACGAATATTGATTTCATGTTGAAGCGTTCACTCGCTCTCACATACCCCACATCTTTAAAAATCCCATTAAGTACCATGCAGCATTTGTTTCCAAGGAGACAACTAATAGTGATAGCATATCATGACCTAGATGATTTTAATACTGCAGTTGTAACTTAAACACAAAAATGATTAAACACTCTTATAAGGTTGATCAATACTTTGGCTATAGTTTAGAGGGTTCTTGTAGACAAAACTATGTTGACCTATAGACACTAGTAGGGAACTAAAACTTCCCTTTTCCTTTGTTGCAGAAGATGAGTTTGAAGATCACACTCTCTACCTTCTCTGGTCTGCATGTCTCCACCAAGTCACCTCTGTGGTTAGGACATTACCCGCAAACTCATACACTAGCACATCCAGTTGTTTTTTTTTTTTTTTTTTTAGATCAAACTTTACTGGGATTTTTCTAATCTTTTGATCTTTTATTTCTGGTAATCTCAAAGTTAATATTTGCATGTGCCTCAGGACTCATCGAGAACATTTTTTTTAGAAATAATGAGCTCTGCATATTGGCCTCTTGGACTCTAAACTTAGGATTATTAGATGGAGGGAAGCGGTGTTGGTCGAGAAGAGCAGAGGACCAAGAACTGAACCCTGTGGAACTCCTGTAAGCAGCTGCTGAGTCTTGAACACCCCACCCCTCCAGCTAAATCTAAAAGGATCAGCATCAACCTGTCCAGGGCCTATGATGCCCATTGCTGTGAGTGTGAAGGATATGATCTGATAGTGGACCTTTTCAAAAGCTGCACAGATGTCTTGCAAGATTGAGTTTTCAATTCTCTTTATAAAAATGACAAGTTGACATTCTAGGATTTTAGCAGTGACTGGTAGATGAAAGGAATGGTTTGGGAGTCAATGGGTTACTCAAGCTTCTTTGACTGGTCTGCTTTATCAGCTCATGGTCTTGCTATATGAGTGAGACATCTTTTCCATGTATCCATGCCTCCTGTTCCTGGCTCTTTGTCACCCAGTTACTATACCTGTTATCCTACTCTTGGTTCAGTTTCCTACTGGTTTACCTATGGATACATAATTACCCTTTGCTTTGTTCACTCCTGGTTGCTATCGTCATCTCCTGGCATCTCTGGCTCATGCAGCTTCATATCTCATAAGCTCCTATCGTTCAAGGACCTATATCATTCTATAAACTCTGCATCGCTCTTAATAAACCCCACTCCAGTTCACTTTCTCGAGTAGTCAGTGCTTCCTTGTAGCCCTGGCAATGTCCTTGTACCCCAGTGTATCAGACTCAAAGACTCTCAAACACGCTCCTGTGCATACACATTCCAGTCCTGAGAGAATTTGTGTTTGAAAGTGGATCTGCAAATATCACATGTCCCAGTACATCTCTCTTCTCTATGTTTATTTTTTCTCAAAGTCACCCTTTCTCCCAGTTCATAAGAGTTCGTATTGAGGTTTTTTTTTCTTCAACTGACATTATTGAGTGGACATAGGTTTCAATATGTGAGAATAATAAGATATTCACTAAAGCATGTGTCATATGGGCACTGGAGGAAGGAGAGGGAACATGGGGTAAGGAACATTACATGTTTATTTATTTCAGAAATCTCACATCTTTTCAAGGGAACTTTACTCAACATGGATTGACATCACAAAGGTGGAGGACAAAAGGTAAACCCATGAAGGCTTCAGCGAAGGCATCATGAGTTGTAGCCTAGAGAATACAATCAGAGCAGATGAAGCTGTGTCCCAATCGAGTTTCTGCATTATCCAGAGGACGCAGCCTACTCAGCCTCAGGAGTCTGCGGCTTCAGATGGTCCTCCGAAGGCTGCATTAACCATTGGTAGATGGGACGATCTAGCCTCATTCTGACCACGTTTTTTAAACTCCTCCATTTGCTCCTTTTTCCCCTACAACACATGACATGTACCAGCACTCACATTATATTCAGGTGGCTACGTGTTAGTGCTATTAGTTTCATTTATTTAAAATAAAACTATGTTGTTTTTAAATGCTACTAACACTAGTAGCACTTGCTACTTTGTGTTGAAAAAACAAACAACAAAAAAAGCAAGCACAAAGCATCTTCAGACACGAAGGATGATAGCAAGCCCCTGAAGAAAAAAAGAGGCTGCATTTGACGGACAGCCTTTGCGAAGCGTTGTGATGTAAGTGGCCGTAAAGGATTCATAACTTGGTTTGGAACACACCTAGCAAACATGCGGGGATCCAAGATGCCAGGGAGCTATCATGGAGAGTCAGGGTGTGTGAACTGTAGATCTAGGTGCATGGATGTGCTCTCTCTGTGGTTGTGCGTGACAGCAGTGTTCTTGATTACTGGCTGGATCTTTTCTGGGGACACTGGATCCCTGATTTGTTGATTACTGCTGTTTAATCAAAAGTATTTCCAACCAAATTATCCAGGGAAAGACATTGTTGAGATACACTAATGTAACCCTTGAATGTGATAAACCCTTTTGACTTGTATAAGGCATTTATTTGTAAACCAAAGAGCTCTATGAAGGAATGGTAAATCTTTAGAAACAGGACATTATGTTGAGTACCAGTGTGTTTGTTTCTGTTGTAATTTTCATTACTTCATTTATACGTATTGGATTTTAACTACCGAATTTTGTTTATTTCATTCGACATGAACTTTGAAATTTGGACAGAAATAAATCAAAATTTAAAATTGGATATTAACTTATAAATCAATTGTTACTCTAGAAATACATTTTGCGACAGTATTTGTGTCCTCAGCAGTGATTAAAATCCACCACTCAGCCAAACGTTACAAGATTCTCAGTCTGTGTTTGTCTCAGTTTTTTGTGTGGGAGTTTAACTTGAGATTATGGTGATTGAAAACAAAGCCTGTGGTAAGTTACATCCCACTGCACCAAGCACACAAATACACATCCCATCCGTTTGCTTTCTCAAACAAACAAGAACACACTGCTACAAATATCAGGCGACACACACACTGAATCCCTGCACACATTCATCATGAGCCAGAGCACTGTAGACTCCTATGCTTACACAGTTTGAGGTTTCTACACCACCCATAAACTGCAGGACATGGCCAGCAGGGGCACCGTCATACATAGACACGCAACTATTCATCAGCTCCTTCCTGAGCCAGTCTGCTTGATGATATCTCATCTATAAACATGACCCTGGCATCTCTGAGCGGGAACAGATGTGTGCGTTCCCTGAGACTTCACACTAACCATTAATCATGCTCCAAAAGTGAAGAACATCCTCCTAATCCTTGAACTTGACCCAGCTGTCACCTGAAAGATGCTGGCGGTGACCTCTGCTACCAAAACACAACTGATCAAATCATTAAATGACACTGTGTGGGCATGAGAGTCGCACTGCATGGAGCTCATTATGTGAAGCGATGGATGGAGCGCAGACTCAGAAAACAACTTGTTTGAGGCAGAACTGTTAAATGAGGTTCAAGGTTGGTTTTATAAGTTTGAGATCACTGTTTTTGCCACATGAATCAGACCCCAGCAGAGATTTGAAGGTTTCATGAATAAAAATCAATGCGTTCAACCATTGGAGTTTTGTCCACAAGTTAAAATGTTAAAGTCAGGTACAATTATTCTATTAGGTGTATATAAAAAAAGAACTTTTAGTTCCTTCATGTGTTTCTTTATTTTTGTTTCTGAGTAAAGCATCTTACTCTTACTCTTAAGTCTTTGCATTTTTGTAAAGTAAAAAAAAAAAAAAATTACTGGGTCTTTTTTTAAACGTAAGCCGCTAAACTACTCTTTTCAGCACATAGAAACAATGAAAATGCTTGTAAAAAAAGTAGTTTATCTGCAACCAATCAACATGGATCACAGTAATTCCATAAGAGTTATTTCATACCAATTTGAAAACAGGTTTTGGAACAGGAAAAAATATAATTTGGTTGTTTTTGAGGCAGAAAAAGCTGTGCGAGACACTAAGTGTCAAAATATAGATGTATATAGAATCTCAGAGGTAAAAATCGGCTTAATTTATGAAAGCACGAAACACACAGTTTTGAGTAGTAAGTTTAAACTTTTTAAACGTGAACATGATCAAACCTTTAACATCATCTATTTATTTTACATTACATACATTTGAATACATGCATTTTCTCTGTTTTCAAAGATGGTGGACTTTTGTTGTTTCTAAATGTGCTATAATAATATATTACATTGCATGTTTATATGCATTTACTTGCATCGAGAATTGTACAAATGGTTGCATTGAATTATCCTTTTCTTTAGAGCTGCTGTCCCATTGGGAGTCCTTGATGGTTCTTGTCAGTCTCCATTAATCTCCTGAAAGGAATTGACAGAACTTGAACTTATACTGGCCCAGGGTGGAAGCCAGCTGCATGAGCTCATTCTCAGAGGCTACTGGGTGATATCCTGAAGAAAGAGTTTTCTCCTTTTGATTTACATGTATTGATTCCTCAGATATGGGCCATTCATCAACGGGTGGAATAACCTTTTCTCCCCTCTGCACTGCTGTAGTCAGCTGTAAATTTACATGGACAAACATATGAGGAGCTGAGACCCATAACATCCACTCTTTTCAGAGCAGGAGAAAGTGCTTTGATTTATTTTCTGTGTTTTGTGATAGAGCACGCCTCTTGACTCAAACCTCTAGGCGGAAGTCATATGTTGCCCTATGAGAAAACACAACAAATGGCTTCTAAAATTGGAAAATTATTGCTTGCACTCAACACAACTTCCTGAAACCCTCCTTGAGCCAGCTAGCAGGATTGCAACACATCCGAAACTGTTTTATACAGCAAGTTTTGAGATAGAGAGGCTCTTTTTAAAATGCTGACACAAGGTTAAGTCTGAGAATCAGATATAATCTATATTCCATAAATGGTGTATGCAATACAGTTTGTATTTTCTAAAACACATACATCACACAATATAGTAGAAAAGTATTTAAAATATGCAAGAAGTATAAACTAAAATATATATAAAAGCGTGGAGTATAAATAGAAAAACACTGAAACAAATATACGTACCGTTTAAGCATGGCATCTGCTTCTCTTTCACATATCTACAATTTTTGATTGATTCTCAAGTTTTATAGCCTTAAAACACTTAAAGGACTTCTAAGCCATGCGGACGAATCCTGCACTGAATATCTTGCTTTGATTTCGGAATGTTTTCACCAAAACAAAACGTTTCTGTGATAAATAGTGTAGACTATTAATTTTTGAGTTCTTCCCTCTCCACTGAATCCAAACGAAGCATGAAAAGACTGCAGTTCAGTTCTTAAAAAGACCCAAAGTTGTGAGTTTCAGATTGATCCGGGTTGTCTGTTTTTCCAGGCTGGTCTTCTCGTAAGGGTTTTTCTTTCCTTTTCAAAGCTTCCCTTGAGACCTTAAAAATATTCTCAAATCTTTTCACAACACTTTTTGACATTCTCTCTGTCTCTTTGCTTTACCCCGGGGGCACCATGCATGCATCCATCTTGTTTTCCACACAAAGCCTTCTTTTATCCACTGGTCTGAAGCTCACCTGTTGCTTCAGTTCTCCATATCTGCCCTTGTTCAAGGCTTGTATCACTGACAGGACTTTGTCTGATTGACACTAGTTCCTCCCAAACCTACTCACAAAACTCCAATCACATGAATCAAATAGTTGGGCAAATTTTCATTTTTTCAGGCTTTGCTAAAAAAACCCTCATCTACATTTACTTTCTTGGTTTATTTTTATGTAGGTGTCCCAGGGCGGGATGTTGTTGAGTTTGCATGCTCTCTCTTTGCTCTTTGCTTGATGTCTAGGTGAAGCTTGCTTGAATTCTGTTTTTGCTGTTGCTTGGTTGATTCCTAGCAGTCCAAATATAATTTTCTGAAGAAGAAGTTCTCTCCTTCCCAAACTATTTGACTGACAATAAATGTTTTTTTCACACCAACGTACTCAAGGTCCAACACAGTACACTCTGTTTCAGTCGCCGTGTTGTTTACAGCAAAAAAACGAAATGTGAGCGAAGAAGACGCAGAGAATAACAAAAAGTACACTTCCGACAAGGATTTATGAAGTGCTATCACAGAGTATAAAACCAGCTTCAAGAAAATGGAATGGGTAGTTGTCACATTGCATCAGCCAGTTGAAATAACCTTAACTTCTTTATCTAAAGGTCTTTTACCATCGAAAATGGAGAAATTATTATGAGATTTGTGTATTTACTTGACAGATAGTAATAGCATCTCAGAAAATATTATTTTGATCCATTCAGAAACAAAACACACAAAGCAGCTGAAGAAGTTTCTGTGGTTGTCAACATTCACCCAATACACCACTTTGATTGCTTTGTACAAAACCTTAAACAAAATCACTGACATTTGACTGAATGATTCGACTTTGAATACAGCAAGGGGCTTAATGCTCAGGGGAAAAAAGGGAAGTCAGTCTTGTTTCAGCATGATTAAGCTTACAGAAATGTAAGCACGGCTTTATCTGGGCTAAACAGGATTGGAAAGCAGTTCATATCTTGTTAGATAAAGGCTGAGTTAAACAGTCCCTTTCTCTGTTTACTCAAGGAACTGAACGGCTGGCTGTCTAAAAGACCTCATTCTCCACAGAATCCGCTTCTGTGTATCAGGATCTGAGCTCTGTGTTCTAAACTGATAGGGAGGAAATGTAGATAACAGATATTTAAACAACCTGAACAGACAGCGCGCCCGTGAAGCGGCTGGAGCAAAGGTTCTTAAAACAACTGAAATAATATCTAAACAAATGTGAAACTGAAATTTTTACATAAATCAAATATTTCATTTCAACCAGAATACAGGCTTCTCTTGAAGGCTTCTAGAGCCAGGTTCAGTGGAACAAAATTATAAAGTATAATTTGTGTAAATGTGCATCATGACAAAATTAATTTCATGTATTACAATTCAATTATTAATGTACATTTCGTATCTCGAAGCTTTACATGTAAAACACCTAATCCGTGCAACGGTCGTGTAACGTTTCTTCAATCCTCAAATCTACACATTGTTAATGTAATAAACGATAATAAACACATGCAAAATACGTAATATGTGCACGAATGTGAAACCTAACCTTGCGAGTGAAGCGATGTGTCCGAGGACGTGGAGTGGTATGCCAGAAAACATTTCGGCACTACGTATGAAAGTTAGCTTTCTCAAGATATTTCACGAATTACTAACACCAACACGGTTTCAAACAGTTCTGAGAATGGTAATTTAAACGTAATGTTTTGCTCGATTTAAAACTGATTTAAAGTGTTTTAAAGCATATCATTCCCCTTTAGCACTGTCTGCAATGGGAGAAAGGAGTGCCAGGACCCGGAAGAGCAGCCTGACATCAGACTTAACAAGCAAATAATAGAGCAGAACTGTTGGTGTTTTTCGTATCTTGGAATTTTTTTCCATATCTCGAAGCAAATTATTTCCCATGAGATCTTTCGTAACTCGAAGCATTCGTATCTCGACGCACCACAGTACAATGGATTTAATTGGCAAAAACATGCAATAATAATAAAAAACCTGAATTTATCGATTGTGCACAAAATTAATTTACACATCCGACAAAAAAAGATAACTGGCATTTTGGCAAACAGATTAAATAAATAAAACATTTTGAAAATTAAAAAGCTTTTTTCCAGTCATGGTTAGTGGTTCAGTGAAGCTGTTTATTGTCAAACAGCTGTGATTGACACAAAAGGGTTTGAGGGACTGGTAAAGGTAACAATCCTCACCTACGACTTGATTGCTTGCAACCAATGATTCTGGTTTCTGAGTTTCTGGGCTCCTGATAGACCCTTGCCTCTTTCAGACAGTAATGTGGTGAGATTTCTGAATTCTGAGCGACGAGGAAAGCAAAAGAGCTGTGAAAGGATCTAAAGGCAGTTTAACTGTACAAAACAGGGAAGGGATATAAAATGCTCTCCAAGGAACTGCGAATACCAATCAGCAGTTTTCAAACTCTTATTAAAAATTCGAAAATGAGGGATTATGTTTAAACAAAGTATAATAACATAGTATACCAACATAACATTTCTGCCACAACTGCCAGAAAAATGGTAAGGGATGCACAGAAAACCCACAAAAAATTTCGGGTGAATACAGGGTTCATTCAAAAAATGATGTGTCGCTGTTTGTGAGTAAAATCTGCACTAAAACAAGTGAAGTTAGTGTGCAGTTAATGCAGGATGTGTGCAGTTAATGCAGGACAGCTCAAGAATTTAGAAAAGTTGGAGACTTTTTACCAAGAAGAATGGTCTTCTTGAGCAACAGAGAAGATAAAAAACCTCAACGACAACTACCTCAAGAGACTTCATTGATGTTAATGGGGGAGATACAAAATATTAAGAACATTTGACCTGATCAAATGTATCTCATTTGGAAAGTTTCTGTTGTCATTATAATAATAAAAAGAGTAAACACAGTTGTCTGACAGTAAATGGCTTCACCCAAACCACTACCTCAGAGTGGGGAAAAAGTTTGTAGTAAATGTATTTAGTTTAAAATGTAAGCAACATTTGCATTAATCAACTGCCCTAAAAACACTGATAATTTTAGTTTAGTTCTCGAATCTATGTGTGTACTAACAGTAAACACACACTTTTAAGACATCAGGACTTTGATATGACTCTTGTCTGGGCCCGTTCATGCAGCTTTATCTTTGAGGATGTACAGTTTGCCTGATAATCTGTGGAAGCAGCTTAGAAACCGGCTCATGTAGCTACCTCACACAGCAGGTCAAGTGCTTCTCAAGGGTTCTCAGCTATTTTTCAGGTGAAGTGAGTTCAAAAGCATTGATAAATCATACAAATGTTGACCTTTGAGGTGTTGGGATGATTCCAAGGAAGATCTGCTTTCAGTGATTTTAAAAGCATTATGAGCCCATTCCGCAC
This sequence comes from Danionella cerebrum, assembly GCA_007224835.1. Classification (NCBI taxonomy): domain Eukaryota; kingdom Metazoa; phylum Chordata; class Actinopteri; order Cypriniformes; family Danionidae; genus Danionella; species Danionella cerebrum. The sequence continues at coordinate 346,603 of SRMA01026124.1, forward strand.
ATACAACCTGCCAAGGGAACCATGAAGAAAATGTGAAAAAAGACTGAATTATTTTATTCTGCTCGTAAAAAAACACCAATCATGTCTTAACTTTAAGTTATTGTCCTTGGTTGTGACACCTGTAGTTTGAAATTAATGCAACATGAATACAGGACCAAGGTTAATTAAAGTTAGTTCAAATAAACTAAACAATTAAATATTAATGGTTATGACATTTTGCAAACTTTAAAATACCTAGTGTAGATAACTTTATATTTTTATTTAAACATGTTTTTATTTACCTTAACAGCTAATTTACATTTTGTTCGTGTTTTCTGGATTTTCACGAAACGTCAAGCGGAAGTTGTGTTTTCTTGTCATTAAAACAGCAAAGTAATGAACTCAGTAGTGTTTAGTTACATTAAATATAAAAGCCATTCACCCGAATGAGTGTCATTTCTGTCTTTGGGACTGTATAAGTATATTAATAAGAACTAGTTTCAGTACTAAGCCAAGGTCTTTATTCTTATTTGCAAATCGAAGCTGTAACATTTCAAATATTGATCAAATCCTCAGAAAACACTGAAAAATAGCATTTATTGCTTGTCCCCAGTCTCTGATGCTACATTTCACCATAAAATAAATGATTGATATGTTAATCCATATATAATGTTTGTTTCAAAAACATTTACTTACACAAATATCTGTACTCTGCTTTTTACTCATTCTATTTACCCGAATTCCATCCCTGATCTCCTGAAAAACTGGGGAATTTCCATAAATCTGAATTTGCAGCAGGGCTTTGCATCACTTGGATCTTGAAAAATAAGAGAAAATTTGTATTTACTTATTTTAAGACTTTGTCACGGTATCTTTTATTGTAATTTTTAAAAATACCATCCTGTCACTCAAATTATTCCAGAGATTTATTTAGTTTAGAGTAAAAATGCACATATTTGGAAAATAACCGAATTTGTAGAATTTCCTGGTTCTATAATCATGTGCACCATGTGGTTATTTAGCACTTTCATAGTTATTTTAACTTTCAGTCCTGTTACTTATATAAAGAATTACAAGAGGATTTGTAACAAGAAATAAACAGTACCCATGTTTTGATTAGAAATTTAATAAAACATCTAAATAAAAATAACTTAAGATGGACCAAACACCCATTGAGAATATTTAAGTATGCCTGCTTTTGGAATCTGCTTTGTTACAACAAGCAAATGGCACCCATTTGGTATAATGGCTCATAACATACATGAAAAAAAAGAAACAATAATAATAATTACCATTATATGATTCATCTTAATTTTTTTCTGTGTTTGCAACTCGGATATCATCTCATTGACGATTCAACCAACAGCATTTATTACATTTCTAAAGCAGTCACTGGGAACCATAGAATATGATTATTAACGAAATTCATCCTCGGTTTGCTGTTAAAAACAGATTGCATGTGTGTGAGTTACTGAACCTGACATATTTCTTATATAAACTGAAAAAAAGCAAACTTATAAACTTATAAACCTGCTGATAAAGATGGATTCTTTCTACCTCAATCCACATAAGTACTCGTTTTCCAGTAATTCCCTTCATTTGTCAACAAAATTGTCTCCGAGATGATGAAAAGCGAAACCCCCATTGTCATTTTTCCACCATCCAACAACATTCCAATGCACATAATTCACAATTACTTCAGACGGAATTCTTCAGACAATGACGGCATGTTCATTGGTAGCTTCATATCAGCGTGTATTGATCATCCATTCACTAGCTGCTCAGAAGCACTGTGTTGCTTGACAAGAGCATCTCTCTGGCTGCGCGCTGATATCAGTGTAATTGACTGCCCTGTTCTCACCCTACAGCAGTGAATAATGTGAGTGCAGCTGACAAAACTAGAGGTGTCAGAGAAACGAGTCACTTTTGTTCAGCCCACTTCCCCATCCCCGCCACCCCAGAATGTAATTCAGCTCCCTGCAGATGATGATGGCTGGTGCAGGACCTCATTGCTGGCCTGCATTTACTGTACCATTCTGCCTACGTGTGGATGAGGATGTACGTGTGTCCCTTTGTCCTTGCTTTCGTTGGATGGCCACACATCCATCTTTGTCAGCTGGGCTCATCCCTGGGCCTCCTCACCACATCGCTGCTAAATGCAGCTCTGACAGTATATTGACTGGCCCTGCACCAACCTCCAGCAGAGAGCTGAGGGGTCCACAGAGGTACTAAATGAATTTGAGACCCTTTTAAATGAGAGAGAGAGAGAGGCTGCTGTATACTGGGAGAGAATTTTAAATCAATACATTATGTATATGCAGTGACGTGGGGGTATTAAGAGCAGTTGTGACATGCATGTGGTTTACGTAATCATGCCTTTGTTTATCTTTTTAATAATTAAATAAATTGTCCGTGCTACTGTATTCATTTATCATGTCTCAAGAGTTTTTAATATTAAAGGGATAATGACTCTCTACAACAAACCAAATTGGTGGCGAATTCATTGAGTGGTCAATGTAGAGAGCCGGCTCTTTAGCCTGGGAGCCAATTTTTGCTGCACTGTTGTGTATATTGATGAGAATAAATAATAACAAAAACAACATGCTTTAAAGACATGGGTCACATTGTACCTCGAAATTAGCTTGGATAATCAGAACAAAAATTATTTTAAAAGAGTACAAAAATAAACTATATAACCAAAAATAATACAAACAAATAAACAGATATATATATATATACCACATAAACAGATTTTTAAAGGAAGGTGCATGCTCTTCTGTCTTGTTTGTACAGTAGACTTGTATATCTCTGTGTACCCTGTGTGTCATCTCCATATCAAACAAACAAAAAAAAAAAAACAGATGAAGAGTTTGGTTACAAAACACAATAAATTCCATAAAAAAACAACAACAACAGTGTATTTTAGGAGTTTGGTTCCAAAACACAATAAACATAACTAAAGTGCATTGTTTTCACATCTGAAAAGCCCATAATCAATTTTCCAAAAAACACAATAGTTGTCATGTAACGCAGGCCTGGTTTGTCTGTTTCTTTCTAAACAGTGATAAATGCCAGTTTAGTTTTTTCACAAAGCACCATAAGTCCATTAAACCAAGCACAGGGCAACCAACAGCCCAATGTATGTTGTGTAAACAAGCTAGGACCTTTAGCTGGCGTTTTAGAAAGAAAAAAGAAAAGCAATCAAACCATGAATACTTTTGAAGCATTGATGTGGTGGTTTCTGCAAAAGGCAAAGAGCGAAAACCACAAAAAAAATCATATTAATTTACAAGCACACATCCACTTTTCCTTGTTTACTATGGAACATTAGCAAAACAGCCAGTGTTACGAATAATCTAACATTTCTTATTGTAGATATTTCAAACATAATAATGGCAGCAGACACAGCACATCTCCTGAAAGGTCTGGGAGTCCCCGGGAGAGAGAGAGAGAGAGTACTTGTGTGGTGAGTGTGTGCATGCCTGCATGCATTAAGGTCTGCTGTGATTCTTCCATCATTTAATGTTGTATTTTAGTATATTAAACAATTCAAACCTCAAAAGAAGAAGTACAGCTGATTGTTAAAAAAAGGTTAAAGTTTAAAGGAGCCAAAAAATATGGTTGTGTCAAACAAAACAATACAATCCATGCTGTTGGTGAGTCCGTCATGAATGAAATGGTCAATATGAAGAGCCGGCTCTTTAGCATGGGAGCCAATATCTGGTGGACTCTTGTGAATGTTGATGAGAAAACATGTCGTGAATACACAGGTCTTGAACCAAATCAAATTGCCAAAAATGCCAGATTAAGGCGAAAATAAATATAATTATTTTCATTTGCTAAACTAAAAATTTTTATGAAAAGCTAAAAATGTTTTAAGTAGGAAAAGCGATAATGATTAGTGGTTAGAGTTAAGTGCAGTATTACTTAAGCTAATATTTGCCAGCTGTGTTGTCCAAACAGTGCTTCTACCTGGTCTTTCACAAAAAGCATTGACAAACATCTAGGATGCTCAGTGTTATACGTTTATATGTGCGTCTTCATAACAGAATAAAAAAAACAGCACATCTTAAACCCCAGTCTGATTTTATATCTGGTAGAGACCCCAATGTTGGTGTTTAACTACCTTATGTCTTGTTGCTCTGCTCAATCCTGCTATGACTGTTGATAACTATCACTCAATCTCACAGCAGGAGCAGAGTTTGGCTGTTCCTCAGCTAGTTTTATGCTCCCTACACAGCTGTTTCTGTGTCAGTTCATTTGCACATGTTTTCTAGAATTATTTGATCATACATCTGGGTATAATTCTACAAAATGCTGGTTTGAAAGCAAAAGGTTTAGATTTGATTTTCCTTTTGTTTGATCACTTTGAGTTTTGTACATTTACAAAAATAAAAAAAATCTTTTTTTATGTATATTTCCGAAAACATTCTTTTGAAGAATCTCAAGATATTCACTTTATCTAATCATGGTTATAAATTACTCAATTATTACTTTTGATTACTTACATTTCACGTTACCAGGAGTCGTTTTCCTTTCATTTATGCAATTTAAATCGAAACGTCAACTTTGTATTGTTTTCCATATTTACAGGTTTGTTCAAAAAGAGATTTTCAAAGTTTACAGACTGAACTCTATCCTCAATTCTTTTTTTTCCATTTCTCACTGTGAATGCTGAGCTTGTGGACAGCATTCTTAAATATTGCACAATGCCTCAAACGGCTGAATACACACTGCAGCGTCTCGTAAAATGTTAAAGCTCAAAATCATTTTTCATTCATTCATTCATTTTCATTCCCGCTTATTCCCTTTCGGGGTCACGGGGGTCTGCCGGTGCCTATATCCGGCACACATTGGGCGAGAGGCGGGGGGGGTACACCCTGGACAGTTCGCCAGTCCATCACAGGGCAACATACACACACACACGCACACCTAAGGGGAATTTAGCTTATTCAATAAACCTAATCGCATGTTTTTGGGGATTGTGGGGGAAACCGGAGTACCCGGAGGAAACCCACGCAAGCACAGGGAGAACATGCAAACTCCTTCCAGGAAGGTCACCGGCGAGCCTTGAACCGACAACCTTCTACCTGGAAGGCTACAGTGCTACCCACTGCGCCACTGTGCTGCCCTAGCTCAAAATCAGCTCATATTCATTGCAGAAAAAAAAATCGCTTTAGCGAGTGTTTGATTTTAAACAGCCCGTGAGAGTTTGTACGTTACAAAAATCCCATTACTCTGAACAGAAGCTCTGAACTGTCTGATCAAAAACAGTTTGAAGAGTAGAAATCCAACACATACGAAGAGTAATTTAGGATAGATATTGTATCATCACCCCATGGAAGGATGATTGGAACAGACAGAAGAGAATCTAACTTCTGTGATTAAGTTCAAAAAGTAGACTCTGCAGGAATCATGTAATGTGATGATTTCATTGCAAGATTGTATCAAACTATTAAGTACCAGTTTATCCAGAAATATATTAAGAACATCCATCCTTCAGTCCATCTCCACTCCTGGATCTAAAAGTGTAGATGTTATTATAAACACAACAGCGTGAACAGTAAACCCTCGCTACTTCGCGGTTCGACTATCGCGGATTTACGACTTTGCAGATTTTTTCCATTACGTGTGTATATTATAAGACAAAATATATGGCGGATTTTCCAGAAATTTAAAAAATAGTCGCTATATATGAAGACCTCACATCTAACATGATTTTTCCATTAATATTTTTTAATATCTGCTAGTACTGTTGTTTCATTGCCCTATGACATATAATTCAGTACAAGATGAAATTAAACAAAAAGAGAATGTGATCATACGATAATTCATTATAGTACTAGTAAAATTAAACTGAATATGAAACACTAGATGCAGTAATCTCACCTGTGATTGGTGTTTTGACCGTTTAAAAGTCTGAATACTGAATACCTGTTAAATAAATACTGTAAATATGGTGTCCCTACTTTGCGGATTTTCAGCTATCGCGGCCAGTTCTACCGCAATAAACGAGGGTTCACTGCATTTTGATAGTCTCTCATTTTAATATTGATACCAGTCTTCTGGTTGCAAGGGAAACCCTTGTGTTCAGCCAAGTGTCTCAGTCAGTCCGTTCAGTCAGTGGCAACAGAAGAAGAAGAAGAAGAAGCACTGCAAGCTCTCGCTCATGAAAGGGAAAGTCCTGTGCCTCCCTGGGGATGCAGGAATCAGAGGCCAGCATTTATATTCCCTCTGCATGGCCAGATCCATCAATCAGCTCATCCCACGGCGCCTTCGTCTCTGAGGCCGCCAGCTTCCCGAGGCCTTTGAGTGCTTGCATTGAAAAAATCCTGTTAAAAGAACAAAGGAGGGGCAATGTCAATAAATCTCCAAAGATGGATTGACATTCACTGTTTTGGATCAAAATTGAGATGCTGAGAAATGATTTTGACATTGGTTATTTTTCTGTTCTCCTTGACAACTAATCACATTTTTTCACTCAGGTTTTGGCAGATCTTTTACTGAAGGGGAGCAGAAGATGCGTGTAAGAATTTGAAAGAGCTTGGTCACATTAGCTCCTATTCCTTTCAAATGTAGAAAAGTTACACACAAGATAAATGCACACTTTTTAAAATTTAAATTCTAAATGACAAGTTTGATTGTGGCTTTAAGGCCAATACAAACCGACCGCGCCTCCATCAAAAACCATGGGCACCAACGGAACTGAACGAGTGGTGCCAACCAAAAAAAGAGTTTCGTTTTTCACAAGGAGAACAACCAGTGAAAGCTAGCTCTTTTGATGACGTGAGTAGGACGTAAAAGAGCCACTCGGTGGCGCTCATCTCACACTTTCACAGTCATTTCTTACGGGAAACATATAGCGCGCCACAAATCCTCTATTTTCTCCACGTTTGTCGAATAGCTCCCTGTGATTAGCCACCAACCGTATAAACTACTCTCTGATTTCTTCTCTTTTGTCATCGTCTTCTTTCCTGTTTTCTACTTTGGCACTGTTGTTTCGCACACGCCATCTTCAGGTAGGGAGTGTAATTGCATCTATATTTCATCGATGCAGATGAGGAGCTCCCTGCTGAGAAGCCAGTCGAGATTCGAGCGAATCTCTTTCAGATCAGTGTGTAGAGGCCTTTAGACTGTTCAAAACTACAGAGGTAGCATATGTCAGAGGTCACCAATAGGTTCTGATCAATACATTTGAGGCTCAAGTTGGATGTAGACTTGTTCCTTTTTGGGTTCTGGGGGGTCTCCTGGTGCAGCACACTTCAGTCCATCACAGGGAAACTCACACCTTCAGTTCCTAAGGGGAATTTAGAATATTAGATTCTAATCCTAATTCTAATCGATCCTAACGCACAGTTTTTGGGATTATGGGGGACACCGGAAACCAAGGGAAACTCCTGCGAAGTTTTCCCGGCGAAATGTAGCCACCCCTGGTTGAACCAGGCTTTAGTTAAACACTTTAACACTGGTGTCAATGGAAAACTTCTCACCATACCGGACAAGGTTTGGTTTTTATTTCAAGCAGTATCGCCACTCCCTACCCGCACAATACTTAGACTGCATTGGGCATCAACTGCCATAGGGGGCACTGATATCCCATTTGCTGACAAGAAATTAAATTTTAATAATAAAGAAATATTACTATCTGTTATTATCATTATTATTATTTTTTTTTTTACTTATGAATGTTTTAAATCATAAAGTTATGTAAATACGAGGCTAAATAAGCTTTTTATGGACACTTCCTGGTGTTCCCTCTGCACATTCGATCACTCGAAAAGACATTATTTTAGTTTTGCTTATAAGCTGCGCTCATATCACATTTAGTTATAACAAGTTATTTAAATGTAAAAATTATGTATAAAAGAATGCAATTGCAAAACGTTTACAGCAGTGAACATTTCAATAATTTTATAATTTACGAATATAGAGCATTATTCAAACTTTAGAATTGTGAGACAGTCAGTAGAGCATTGTGCTGGACTTAGAAAGATCAGACGTTCAAACCAAAGGCCAGAACTGTGCTCATTCCTTGAAATGTAAGCTGCTTTGTATAAAAGGTTATTTCTAATAATGTTTTAATTTGAACTTTCCCCCAAATGTCTCACTTTGAAGGTTGCAGTGACCGAAAGAGTGAAGCTACTGTATTATTTGCTGTTCAAAAACCTGATCAAATCAGAAGTGAACCGGTCTCCGCACCGCACTGTTGACTTGCACAATGTTTCAGCAGAGCCCTGAATAAGTCATGATGCCCACAGTGTTTTGAGGAGAGACTTTCCCAGCGGAATTGAAACTCTTTAACCCCCCTCTGGCTGTTTTAGCTCGATCTGCTGAATTGTGGTAAGCAGCTCTGCTGAATCACTAATTTGGGAGGAATCTGACTACATTTTCTAAACAAACAAAAAAATCAACAATTTTAAATGTGTGACATGATTTATACAAACAATATCAATGAATTATAAATAAAGAGCAAAAGTTATTGAGATGTAACATCAGACAGCTGTCGCTGAAACTCTGTGAATGAACACATATCAGAAGCAAGAACTCTAGAGGATGAAAGGACTCTCTCAGAGTCAGTCTTTTTGCTAAACTTTTTTTTTTAATTAAAACTTGGTATATTTTACTCAATGTGAGCTTTTAGCACCACATATTACCACAATTTTTCAGCAATTCTGCACTACTGCAGTTTTATCACCATTTATTTCCTCACTTTATGAGGAAAATATAATCTTCTGAGATAACGGAGGCACGCATGGATGACGGTTGCTCACTGCGTGAATTCTTCTATGAAACAAAATAGACCCGTCATATAACGAGACGGCTGGGATGTGAGGCTAAAAACTTGAAATAACAATATATTAGCAGAATAATGTTTTATTGTTGTGATTGTGAAGAAAGAATAAATTAAAATGCTGCTCACAGTGAACATACATACATGCGTGCATTATCTCTTTCTTGCTGGCACTTTCTATCTCTCTTCAAAAATTACCCTGTCGACCGTATGTTTGTTTTGTATTCATTATGTTATTAAAGTTTTAGGCTGAACAGTGCACTTTTCACTTTTATTTAGTACACATATCATCAGGTCCCTAACAAACACAACATAATATGTTGAAATCTATGACTACGGTAGCTGCCAATCTTACCAAACTAAAACATTTTGACAGATATTGAGCACCGTGAACATTTTAATTGCAACTTCTATTCTGAAAAATACTGTATTTGGACGTCCAAGAACGGCACATATCCCCCAAAAAGGAAGTCCTATAAAGACCAACATGCAAATGTAGAAACTGTCTGTCATAAATAAATCTCCCCTACAATATGAGCACAATATGGTGATGTATTCCTGTTAATAGCTTGTTTATAGTTGTTGTTAAAGTTACACGAGCGATTGGTTGATGGTTAAAAGATAAAAAGAGAAAGAAAAAAAGGAAGAGAAGGATGGGTGGAAGAAAAAGAGAGCTGTCAAGAAAGGATGAGCTGTGTCCTTCGGCAAAGTGGGAGCTATTTTACGACTCACTTGACAGTTTGACTGCTTGTTTCATTCCCTCCAACCATATTCCAACCTCTCGCTCTGTCTGTTTCTGGCTCTCGGGCAGAGCATCTTCAATCAGAGGCTTTTCACTTCCGTCAGTGGAACTGCCAGCCCTGTGATGGTGTCTCTCAGAAAGCCCAGGGCGGACACTGATGATGACCCCGGCCTCCAAACTTTCTTCTTCTCCAAGGCCAGACAGCACAGATCCGACATCCAGACACTCACCCATGCCGTCAGAAGTCCAGCTTTACAGCGAGGTCACAGGATGTTCAAACCTTCAGAAGAACTGAGTAATAGACTCTGGTAAATGCATTATCTTTCTGAACCCTGTCGTTCAAATCTGCCTGGAAGTAGAAATAGAACAGAAAAACACCAGTGGAATCTGCAACATTTCCAATAAGACGCCATAGACCTGCCTCACATGAACAAAATACACCTTTTCCAGAAGAGTGTCTGGAGTTTTGAACATTAAAAACATTTCCCTTTTGAATTTCATAAAAATGTTTGTAGATTTAGTGGTAAAATACTGTATAAATGCTATAGATGGAAAGAAACCATATTTCACATTGAAAATGTGTAAAAAAAAATGAAAATACTATTAGTTACAGTAAAAACATATTTTATTATTTGTATATACAAGAATTTTACATGTACAAAAATGCTAGAAGCCCATGTGATCACATGCATGTGAAAAACACATGATGTTATAATACTTTTATTGTTGTAAATATAGCTGTTCTCATTATTACACCCCCTAGTTTGAAATATGTGATGAGCTATTGGACCACAAATTCAGGCACATCCACACAACAAACGCAAACTACTACAATTTATTAAATATAAACCATATAACAAACAGGATGAAGAACGAGAAATGTCTGGCTGCGCATCTAACACGTGACTTTCGCTTTCTTCACATTTATTAAGGGTACAAACAACTTATCCTTAATTGTGTAGTTTGGTTTTTGTTTGTTGTTACATTACGTTGACAATTCTGTTCTAACAATCATAAACTATTAATTAATTAATTTTTAAAGTAAAAAATTATGTAACATAAGATACATTATAGGTATTGACAATTTAAAAAAGGTTCAAGTACAATAATTCTTTACTCTGAACAGTTTTATATTTCAATCACAAGGAATATTTTCATATCATAGAAGTCAAAAACAAGATAGACAAAGGGAAAATGACTACAGCACAATATTTCTTTATTTTGAACATATATTTTAATCTATACATTAGCAGTAAAATTTAAATGTTTGGTGTCTACGATGAAGTCATGTGTCGTGTGCTGTCCAATAGAGTGCCAGCCACATAAGTAAGTCCAATAGTAGGAGAGCGCTTGTCAATGCTAGTGCAAGTCTGAAGCCAGACAATTCGGGAAGAACTCAAAAACACTTTTTTTTATGAAACCAAGTTCAAATAACAAACAATAAGTCAATTAACACGTATTTCTCAGGGAAACACAGGTATAATAATCCATAAAATGTATTAGGATACAGGTTTCCGCACATACATACACTCAATAGCTTAAACTAAAGGTCGACTTTACTAAAGAGACTTGGATGAACTAATATCAAATATTTTTTATTTTTTCTTTCACATATGCAAAACACATCCCACTAGTGCTAAAGTAACTTTTTTGGTTGTATTTTTTTTGTGGTATATGAGTTTAGTAAAAAAACTGGAAATTTATCGGTAGCAGTGTTTATGCATTTAATTTAGAGAATTGAATTGTTCTGTTGTAATTGACATTGGTTTATCGTTGTACTATAGATGTGTGTGAAACAAAATAAATTAAATTAGCAGATTCTTATACTGGGGGATTAAATTAGGGGATCATGGTAAGCATTGTGCCATGGAAATACAACTGAAATTCTAATGGCATTGCCGTAGAGTGTCAGCTTATCGACAGCAAAGAGGGAGATGATCATTTGGCAAAACACCAAACAGTGACGAGCCAAACTCCAAATTAGTGGCACAAAAAGTCAAATTTGTGGTTTATTCTTCACAATTCACTACTTTGAAATCACAATCCTACAATCATAATACTGTTTAAAAAAGGCCTTCAAAGCATTGTTGATACACTTTTACCAATCGGAAAGAAATGATTCACATGAACAATTATCCCATGACACTGTGTATTAAATCTGATGTAAAATGGTTCGCTCCCTCACTGTGACAAAGGGATGATGCCCTTCAATGACCCATACCTTAATGAGCACAAATAGAACACTGTAAGTCAACTGATTTAAGTGGCAAGCAGTAAACTCTCCCTTGAGCCATACACACCAACAATAACAAGATTCAGTAATGGGAATCAATGGATGGCTTATGTGACCTGATAAGTAGCTGTTCAGCCACAGGACAGAAGGCCGATACTGTGGAGCTCAATGGCTGGCTCGATGTCTCACTTGTTCTTTGCTCTTCCTGAATGCTGAATACACACATACAAAGCAAACAACTAAATCATTATGTCACAGTCCACTCTGAGTGGGACGTGTGTTTTAGTAAAGGGTTATAGATGTTTGCTGGACACAGAATTGATGGAAAGGTTTTTTTAGTAATAGTGATAGTTCCTCTTTCAAAACCCTGGTTTATGTTTTGGGTTCTGGTACATACTCAGAAACGAACTCAGTAACGATGTGGGTTAATACATACGTCAGCAACATTATCAACATCTTATAATCAACATTTGGAAAAATAGTTGTGTACTAACTCTCTCTCGGACCATAACTCGATATTGGTGGTTTAAGCTCCTCCCATCTTAACTTTCTGTTGGGAGTGGAATCCGGAATCGCAGCACATAGGGAGGAGCTTCATGCCTTCGCATGGCTGGATGCAATTCCATTAAAGTCCCAATTTTTTTCAGAGTGTGACTACCCTAAAAGAGGGTTTGGGTTTCATGGAGCAGTGTAGACATGAAGGATTTGCTTGTATGTATCCGTGTCGACTTTGTTGATTATGGTCTCTGGTAAACATTAATAATGGAAGCACAATAAAAAAAAGCTGCAGTCCTGTCCAGTTGAGTAGTGGTCAGTGCCCAGGACACGTACACGTAGTTGTGCAGGGCGATGTGTGTTTGAGTCCTGAACTCACTGTCTTTACCATTCTTCTCTCTCAATGCCTCACTTCCTGTCACTATTCACTCTCCTGTGATTTGAAATAAAGGCTCCAGCCATGATAAAATCTTTAAAAAAAAGCTGCAGATATTGTGATCCCGAAAATGTGTGCCAATCACAGTGGTTGTTCTGAAACAAGTAGGAATGACCCGCCCCACCTATTGTTTAATTTGTATTTTGAGTATAATGTGTAGGTTTCAAAAAGGTTATTTAATTTGATAGTTTCAGTTTTAAACCAACATTTCAAAAGTTTTGACACAATTTGCAAGGTAATTCAAATTAAAACATGAGAAAATGGGTGATTGTCTATCAGTTGCATTTTACAGAACCTAAATCAGTGCCCTCTAGTGGTGAAAAGAAGGGAACCCTTTGAAGTGCAATATCTGTGAGATGGCCCAAACAAGCACAATGGCACAAAAAGTGCTTGGAACAGTATATAAGGTATAGGAAAAGTTTTATACAATTTTCACATTGTTTTGACTTTGTATTTGCTTTTTTGGTGGTATTTATGAATTTTTATTTTGTCTCAACACTTTTGATTTTTGTTGTGAAACATAAAAAACTGTTCAATCTCAATTTTTGCCGTAAAAATGTTTAAAAATGTAATAATCTTAATTATTTTTTGTCAAATTATTTGTAGTTTCGCTAAAAATTGCCACAAAAAACTGATTTTATTAGAGCAAATTGTAAAGTAGTAAAAAATGCTCAAAAGGCCCCAGACTTCTATGGGTTTAACATGAATCATGAAACCCCTCAGTGATTGGATAGTTTCTCATGCACCTGAACAGACCGTGGACCTATATGCTTTCAATAAAGTCCCCCCCAAAATAAAAAACTAACCCCTTATTGTTGAAAATAAAGTAAATGGTTCTGATTACAGTCTTGATGTTAATACCTCAAAAATGTTCTGTTGTCACCCTTTAACAACTTCCTTCGTCCACTAGGTTTCAGGCCCATTTGCATGTAGAGCCACTGTTTCAAAAAGTTGACCAAATGTGACATTGGACCTGAGTATTTAGATTTAAAATGAAGAAATTGTTTGAACAGAGTTCCTAAGAGACTGGAACGTGTGGCGAATTAATGAGGATGGGCAGACTAATACAGCTGTGGGAGACTCACACAGATACATCACTTATGCTTAACCATCCTGCTGTGACATGCTAGCTCCTCCAACGCTTTCTCTGATATGCATAAACAAAGGAGCTTCAAACCATGACACCCTCTGGTTGAGCGATATTTATAGACCATCTAGGATACATGATTTTTCCCAAATAATATTTTCTAACTTCTCCCCCCGTTTGAATAACGAATCTTCCCTGTTGGAACATTCCTCTGGTGGTAAAATGAAGACATCTTCAGCTCGACTTCAAACACTCTCTTTGGTAAACAGACACAGTGGAGAGAGAGTGTTTCATCCATGCCTCTGGGATATTATTAAGCCTCTCTAGCTCAGACTGCGGAAAAAGGGAGACTGCGGGAAAAAGAAAGTGAAAGGGGATGATAAAGAGGTAACTCCTGCCTTGCCTCCCACAACACGGAGAAAAACAGGAATCTTGACTAGCCTGGAACAACCAAAGTGCGCCTTTCGTTAAAATGCATTTATTCAATTACACATATTGTAAGGGGAATTTACATCAAGCCAGGTTGGTTCTATAAAGGGTTGATCTTCAAGTTTCCAGACAAGGAAAATAGAAATGTGCAGGAAGCTGAAACATCAATGATCAAATGACTTAAATGAGTCTTTTTATGTTTTCATGTTAGAAAATTTCCCCTAGTCCCTGACCTTTTTCTACCCTCTGTCTCATATTTGGACTCGATGAGCTTTGACATCTATTAAAACACTAACAAATCCTCTATTCATCAGTAGCATACTTGAGTTCTTGGTTCATTTTCTGAATGTTGATAATGACAGCTCATTTCAACAGAATTAATGCGTAGTACCAGAGGAATGATAATGGAAATTAGCTTTGGAGACAGACCTAATGTCATGAAGTTTCTGGTGAACATATATCTGCAATTTAGTGAACCACAGTAAGGGTTGGGGTTAAAAAAAAGCCACATTTTTTTTTTATAAAACTGACTGTGACGCTTACATTTCAGTAACAACCCTTTCAACTCATCTGATGTCCAACAGTCAGCTTTATTCTGGATTCCTACTGGTTTTCACTGAACTCTCATGGTAGAAGGAGAAGGGACACAGAATTAGGAACTATAATCAAGTTTATTTAAACACTACAAGGTAGTTTACAGAGTACAGAAGAACAACATAATTTACAACATAGAGAAAGAACAACATAATTTAAGGGAATTAATTCATTCAGCCTCAGTCAAACAGCAGGAAGTGGAGCCAGGAAGTGTCTTTACAGGTGGTGGCAGGAGAAATGGTGACTAGCAGGTAAGTAATCCATAGGAGTAGTTGGCAGGAAGAGGTGTAGGAGAAAAGACACAGCAAGGAGCATAGGAGAATCCAAGAAGCCAGGAAACGATCATGGAGAGTCAGAGGGCGTGAACCGTAGGACTTATAGTGAGGAAAGGGGAAGTGAGGGAAAGTGCAAATGAGAACAGGACCCTGATAGGACGATAGTAAATAAGGAGATTAGGCACAGGTGTAGTGGATGACTGAGTGAGTGATTAGGTGCCTCAACAGAGAAGCCACAAACACAGGCCTGATGGGTCGGTGACACTATGCAGCCGTGCCAAATCGGAAGTTCCCTCCTACTCGGTGCGATTCCATTTTCCGGCTTTTTTCATCAAGCAAATGTACATTTTTAGGATGTCAGTCTGGCTTTAAAGTAGATTAGAGAGCACCCTGGTATTATTTAGAAGAGTTCTATAGTAGATGGTAAATTTTTTAATGACCCTGTCTTGTGGGCGGGCTCATAACACGTGTAATTGTATTTGGTTAGTTCATTCAGGAGTACTGTGACACTTAAGTACTCAAAAGGCTTCTGGTGTAAATGATTCAGTTTAAGCCAGTCCTCAATCAGCAATCACTCACCAGTCCCAACATCATTCCAATCCTTGATACCACCATCCAATCACAGCCATCTTCAAAACTTCTCACTTAAAAGACTCATTCCTGCCGCCAGATCTATAGTTCACCTGGCTCCCCTCCTGCTTCCCCCCTCTCCTTCTGTGTCTCTCAGAAACCTCTGCTCTTCTCACACTTTCTTCAAGATTCATTCTCCTGCTTTGGCAACCTGCTTCACCTCGTTGAATCCATCTCTGAGTGCCATGGTCTGTGCGTGATTAGCCTGATTGATTAACGGAATGCTACACGTCTGTAAACAATATACATATGTATTTAAACCTGATTATCACTGACACGACCTCTGTTCCAGTTTGTGGATCCGTGCATGTGGTGCCAGTGAAACCCCAGGAGTTCATTACCTTACATGGTGTTGTTTTAGTCCAAACACCCTTGCACCCTTTCTTAATCACCCAGACTGCTTCAAGCCAAGATTTCAAAGGGAAGTGGGCATACTAATAAGCAAACTTCAGACTTCAGTGTATTAAGAGTGGTATATTTTAAAAATGTGTTCCTGTCATTCTCCATGTTACCAATGCTTGTAATGCTCACGCGTTGTTAAATGGGTTTAAACATTGGACTTTTACAACCACAGGATTCACAAGATGTATCGGCTCTGAACCATGCCGAGACGTTGTAGAATGTTGACAATTCAGAAACAGCACTCATGTGTTTGCTTCACCAAATGCCACATTTTCTGTTATTAATAGGAATACCATTGATTAATCGTTTACATTAAACCAAACATAGCTTGATATTTTGATAATTGCACATGGCGAAAGCTTCGCAAGTGACCTCCAAAATCCCTCTGATGTTTTCAAATTGTGATCAATTTCAATTACTGTGAGTTGAGGATGCAAATTAAAGAAACAACGTAATTTATTTCATATAAGTAGTGGACAACCGTCCATCTATCCATCTATCCATGAATCCCTGGCTCACACAGGATGAAAACATATCAAAGTCCTCAATTGTACAATCAGGGCAAATTAGCTTTATTTTAAACCATCCCATGCTTTCACACCAGCATTTGCCATCCACCAATCTTGCATTAAACAACATTAAGTGTGCTCTGTTTTGATTTCAAAGAGAATCATTATCTCACTTAAACTCAATTTTTCATTTGAAAACGTCAAACGACACATTCACCCACTCCTTCTATCACACTGCTTTTCACCGCCTCTCACTTACACATGTCCACTCTACCATTTGCATGCACTCAAACCCACCTACACAATCAGTGGAATTTTTTACCATTAAAAAGTAAAAACAAAGATTTTGACAAGTGCCACTTCTCTGTGAAAAAGATTGAGGTTAATCATTGGGAACACCATTACTATAGTTTCTAAACACAAATAAATCATTAAAGTATAATTTACCTTATAAATGGTAACATAAATGAGGCCTGCAGAGGTTTCTGCTTGTTTTCAATCAGAGCGAATATGAGGCTGATGACTTTTTAATAAGAAATAAAACAACAACACATTGGCGGTTTTTCATAAAGCAGCATGCAGGAACTAATGTTGAGAACCATATTTCCTCTATTAATAGACAAGATTCTGATGTAACACAAGTTCCATAAAATGGCTTGAAAACAACAGGATTAATGCAGCTCTTTCTCAAGATTTTTCTTATCATAATTGCTCTGCAACAAAGTAACAAAAGAATATTCCAGTAACAGTTTGCTGTTGATTAGTTCACACAGTCTAGTAGTGCAAACAATATTTGGTGAGTGAGTTCCAAGCATGAGCTCCAGGTCAGGGTGACAACCCCAACCCACAAGCAGTGACCTAGTTTTGGCAGAGAAGACAAAAGTTGGAGTTGGGTTAATGTTCAATCATCAGCATACTGAAGCAGAAGGGCTGCTTTTAAACATATGCCCCTAGAAATGTCCCAAAATGAAATCAATTACCTCAAAACAACAGAGTTTTAACCTCTTAAACTCTGCAAAATAATATCTGGGTTTTGACCAAAATAATCACTTGTCTACTAAGGCCTTAAAGTAATATATGCCATTGTCTGAAAGCTTAAATTTGATTCTAAATACATCAGAAATCAGCCAGAAAATGATGTAGTTAACATCAATGGACATTCTGGTTGTATGTGGCTAAATATGTACAAATGATTTTTTTAAAATAAATTTAATTAAAACCTCTGCTTGAAGCATTAGCTGTAGAATCCTAGGTGAACAGACTCAAAGGATTAATGATCTCCCACTGAAATGGTACAATCAAATTGTTTTTTAAATACTGTAAAAAGCTCTTGAGTGCATTTAACATCGCATATATTTGGTTTAAACAACATTTGGCTTGATTTACAACTGAGCAAATCTGCCAAACATTTAATTTACACTTAGACGATATGGTGATTAAAACTTTCCCAACACGAAAGGGATACGGCAAATCCAGGTTTCAGCAGTTTACTGAATGGTTTCAGCTCCTGTATTTTGCTTATTTCTTTGAATTGCAGGATTTAGTTGCTTCTCCTTTCTTTGTATTTCTGCAGTTTTTGGAACAGTTTCTTAGAAACTGCTTGGAAATTGGTTTGAGTGGTCAAATGAACAATATCTTTTGTACTTTTTCTGCATTTATTCACATCTGCTGCCAGAACAAAATACAACTTTTGCCCCTCGACCTTCAACTTTGGCTACTTTGCACACCCTTTATTTGTATTCAAATATCGTTGACCTAAAACAATAAGGTGTATCAACTGAAATAATATTTGTATTTGATTTTAAAGATTTTCACAACTATTAACTTGTTGAAATTAAAAATGACAGAACTTATAGACATAGAACTTATAGAATCTATCGATATCAAAACTTCAGCATTACAAGATTCAAGGATGCTTATTTTAGGCCATAAAGATTTAGTTTTGACATGACTTTGAAAAATGCTAGATGTGGGCGACAGATGCCACTCTGTGCAGGCTGCTGTCAGCAGAAGATCTTCATTAGGGGTTTCAAAGGCAGTGCCCCCTGGCTCTATACAAGCCGCCCTCAGCACTTCTAGAGGAAAAGCAAGTGCTGCAGAGAGAAAAAAATCTCTCTCTCTCTCTCTTACCCCAATAACACTCTGTTGAAATTTCATGTTTTATTCATCAGCCCTCAGCTCCAAGAAATTTAGCTATTTTTCAATTGTTTTCTAATACTGAATTCTCTTCAGAGAAAAGCAGCTGTCACTATAGAAATTATTGCCAGAGGACTGAGCTGGACAAAAGGTAAATGTCCTACACTAGTTCAGGAGCTGATGTGTGACTACATTATTAAAATGAATAATAACATCTTTTCAAAGTTTCGTTTATACCATCAAAGTATTAAATATATAATTTCAGGAGTTCGAATATCTGGACGTGCTTTAAGTTCATAAGCGTGTGCTAGACCCCCATGAGTGGTGAAGGGGAGGTAGGTGGGAGCGATGAAGCTGATTCAGACTGAGTCAGGCAAAAAGAGGAAGGAACGGTTTATATGGAAGAGGGTTGATGGAATAATTGAAGTAGGTGTGGCTCCAGATAGACTCCACCCGAAAGACGTTTAAAAAACTGTATTTAAAGTTCAACCACACAAACCCTTTAAATTATGCAGGGCCAATACTTCTGATAAATCATTGAGCAACTGTCAAATCTTCCAACATGTTTGTTGATCAGTTGGCATTGTATGATGAATGTGAGCAGATGGTAGCGACCAACCAACGTTTATTGATAGAACAACCTTTAAAAGAACAAAAACTTTCGTTACACAGGAAGGACAAGAGCCAATAAACAATATACAGAGTCCGGAAAAGAAGTTACTGTCATCAATGGGAGCCGTGTGGTAGGTTAATAAAAAGACCTTGAAGAAGTAGTACAAGAAGAAAGAAAAGAACAAGAAGAAGTTGAAGTTCTTGCAGGATTTGGAGTCTCATGACTGGCGACTGGATTCCTGACATATAAAAATAAAAATAAAACAGAAAGAAACAAGTTATATTACAAAAAACGAAAAAGAAAACAAAAAAGAACAATCTAAAGCCACACCGTTTAAATTTATATCGTTCATTTCATTTCATTGAGTTCATTGCATGTCTTCATGGCTTTATTTTGTCAGATATTACTTTTAAAGTTATAATATATATATATATATATATATATATATATATATATATATATATATATATATATATATATCTTCTTTTCCTTTCGGCTGTTCCCAGTTTAGGGGTCGCCACAGCGAATCATCCTTTTCCACCTAACTCTGTCCTCAGTATCCTCTACTCTTGCACCAACTACCTTCATGTCCTCTTTCAGCACATCCATATATCTTGTCTTTGGTCTTCCTCTTGACCTCTTGCCTGGCATCTCCATCTCCAACATCCTTCTACCAATATAACCACTATCCCTCCTCTGCACATGTCCAAACCATCTCAACCTGGCCTCTCTGACTTTGTCTCCAAAACAACCAACCTGAGCTGTCCCTCTGATGTGCTCGTTCCTAATCTTGTCCATCCTCGTCACTCCTAAACTGAACCTCAACATCCTCATCTCTGCTACTTCCAGCTCTGCCTCTTGTCTCTTCCTCACTGCCACAGTCTCCAACCCATACATCATAGCTGGTCTCACTACTGTTCTGTACACCTTTCCTTTGATTCTTGCTGACACTCTTCTGTCACACAACACCCCTGACACTTTTCTCCACCCACTCCAACCTGCCTGCACTCGTCTCTTCACCTCTTTTCCACACTCCCCGTCACACTGGACTGTTGACCCCAAATACCTAAACTCCTGCACCTTCTTGACCTCAGCCCCTGTAACCTCACTGTTCTATTTCCCTCCCTCTCGTTCAAACACATGTATTCTGTCTTGCTGCGACTGACTTTCATTCCTCTTCTTTCTAGAGCTGACCTCCAACTTTCCAGGTTTTCCTCCACCTGCTCTCTGCTCTCACTACAAATCACATGTCATCTGCAAACATCATTGTCCACGGAGATTCCTGTCTCACCTCATCTGTCAACCTGTCCATCACCATAGCAAATAAGAAGGGACTCAAAGCTGATCCTTGATATAGCCCTACCTCCACTTTAAACTCTTTTGTCTGACCTACAGCACATCTCACTGCTGTCTTACTTCTCTCATACATATCCTGAACTACTCTGACGTACTTCTCTGCCACTCCTGACCTCCTCATACAGGACCATAGCTCCTCTCTCGCCACCCTGTCATACGCTTTTTCTAAATCCACAAAGACGCAGTGCAGCCCCTTCTGACCATCTCTGTACTTCTCCATTAACAATCTCAGAGCAAAAATTGCATCAGTAGTGCTCTTCCTGGGCATGAAGCCATACTGCTGCTCACAAATATCCACTTCCCTTTTTAGCCTAGCTTCCACTACTCTTTCCCAAAGTTTCATTGTGTGGCTCATTAACTTTATGCCTCTGTAGTTGTCACAACTCTGCACATCACCCTTGTTCTTAAAGATTGGTACTAGGACACTTCTCCTCCATTCCTCAGGCATCTT
>SRMA01026125.1:0-28045 GCA_007224835.1 Danionella cerebrum
GAGCAGGTCAGTGTTTTGGCAGCATGCTGCATGAACTACAGGAGGTATCACTGCACCCCTGAAAACCTTTGGAAGATGCGAAGTATGAGTATAAAATTTTGTTTTTCATATGATTTTATATGTGATATTTTTAAATGTGATTTGCCTGCCAAAATCCTGATTCATGCCAAGATTAACAGTAAAACAGCTGTGGGAATCACTCTCCAATCTGAGAGAGCCAGACGGATGTCATATTACCACAGATCCACCATCTGTTTATTCTCTCAAATACAAGTGTATGGTAATGACATTTTACATTCACAAAACATGTGCTTGTAAAATAAAAGATTACGCAAAAAATCTAGTATCTTATTTCAAAATGAAACATCCTGTCCTAAAATATCCTTTAAATGTCTTAAAAAGCCCAATTCCACAACCCAGTAAAATGTCTTAAAAGTCTTAAATGTGAGTTTTAAATAAAATAGGTCTTAAATATTATAGAAAATTTATGTTAAACACCCGTAATGGCTCAGAAAGCTAATATATTTACTCTAATTATATAGATTCTGTCACCCAATTAGATCTATCTTTCATCTTCAAACCTGCTTATTATTCCCTTTTGGGGTCACGGGGGTCTGCCGGTGCCTTTCTCCGGCACACATTGGGATAGTGGCAGGGGTAAACCCTAGACAAGTATTTTTTTTATTTTGCTATATGTACTGGACATACAGAAAATCAAAATTACATTTCTCTCAGACAACAAGGTGCATACAATCAACATTAATACAAAATGTACAATTAAAAAATAAAATACAATATAAACAACTGTACATATAACGTTTAAGATGTATAAATATGGATATTATGCAAAATTCTATGCCCATGTCAAGTCCAAGTGTGTCTCACATGCCCGGCAGAGTGAAGCCAAACCGCCGCAATTGCCCCCATGGTGTTGGTTGCAGAATAATTTCCGGCAAATACAAGTCTAAGGGAAAAGCAGAACTTATTCACCAATTTTCAAGTGATTTACAATGTTTTTTCTTCTAAAAAAATAGGCAGGACCATGTGGTTGACAGCAACACCTGTCTCTTATACACATCTGTTTCAAGCCTTTCATGTGTTAAAGAGTGCTACGTTTTGACAACAGGAAAACAAGAGTTGCTCGTCGTGAGAATGACGAGCTTGCTCCCATTAGGGAGGTTTGGGACAAATGGGTGGAAAATTGACCCTTTGTATACAATCCTGGGCCAGAGGTGGACAGTGGATGAATGGCTAGTCCCATTCAGAGGCCACTGTTCCTTCAGACAGTACATGCCAAGCAAGCCTGGACAATAAGGTACCAAAAAATGGGCAGCATGGGATGCAAAAACTGCCTATGCACGGAATATGCAAATATACTGGAAACCTGAGAGTGGAGTGTCAGAGAAGTTTATCGATGTTCTTTTTATGGTTAAATTGTTTGGTTAATTCGTATGGTAAAATAGAAATTTGTTTTATGACCAAAAAAATTGATGTGTTGTCTTTATCCTTCCATTTATCTATGCGGGTCCGTTTTGACCCGAAACACCAAAGATGTTACTATTGTTGATCATTTAAAATAATAATAAAAAAAATAAAAGAAAAATTTGGTAGGTGTACTCTAATATTAGTTTTTAACAGATTTACAGTTAATTTATACTCATTCTATAAGAAAAAATATATATTTAGTAAATTTAAACCAAAAGCAATCAAAAACGAGTGGTATATTTTAAATACTGTGTCTGTGGAGCTAACTAAAAACTATTCACACACTGGTGCCATTTATATGAATACATACTAAGCCAGCAATTAGCTGAAAAACAAAATTTGAAGAAAACTGGTGATTTTAAGCATTTTCAAGCATTTTTAAATCACGGGTCCAAATGGACCCGCTAACACCACAGGTGTAAACAGGTTTCTAACACAACACAAGGGTTAAGAAAGTGCCAAGTCTCTCCGGCTCACCTTCCCAACCCTGTACTGAAAGGTAGATCAGTGCCATGATTGGGCGGTCAAGGGTAGGGTCTGACGTCACGTGACACCCTTCCACCCCGCGACGCCATTTTGGAGGAAAGTTTGGAATTTCTGACACATAGGAAGAAAAAAAGAGGAGGAGATAGCGAAAGAAGTTTGACGTTTGGCAAAACAAGCCTCGTTCCCCCGAAGGCGACGCAGAATGACGCTCTCCGCGGACGTGACAGTCTGAGGCGCCCGCGCTCACGCCGAGGCTCCGCCAGCGCACGACAGGGAGGTGTTTATTTACACTTTGGGGAGTTTTTGGAAGCTCTCCTGCTACTGGCGGCGGCATATGTTGAGCGTTTGCCAGGGTGGCGGTGGATGCTGAATCTCGGCGCCTGTACGTGTGTGCTGAGCGGGCTGTCAGAGGAAGGGAAGCTCGCCCGTGTGCTGCCGCGGGACTGTCAGCTCGAAGAACAAGTGCTGGACTCATTAAAGCCCGAAGCCGTGCTCGTGTTTCCCGGGTAAACACCGGAGTTCCATGCCGAGACCAGGGACGGAGTCGTGCTGGGACAGCAGCTTTTTCCAGTCGTGATTCGTGCTCCTTTCCGTTTACAAGCTGTGCTGGATCCCTGGAGCGAGCGCCACAGAATCATGCCAGTTAGGAAAAAAGGTGAGTACAACAGGAAGCTGATCTTTAAAATCGTTGTAAAATAGATGTCGCTGTATAAAGTAGTCAAAGAGGTGAAGTGTTGCTGTCTGCTGCAGTGTGGTTGTTATGCAATGGATGCAAACTTTCTGCTCATCTCTGCACAGATGCACAGAGGGCTCTGATTCTGCTGGAGGAGTACCGTGCAAAGCTCAGCAGCTCTGAAGACAGACAGCTGAGGAACTCCATCCAGAGAGTCATCGACATCTTCCAGAGTAACCTCTTCCAGGCTCTTATAGGTACCACAATGGCTCATTCATCACTGTCCCCGTCTGAATGAAAGCACTGTGTCATGCTGAGACAGAGATACTGTTTGGTACCAGATATGTCTATATCTGTTTGTCGATCTGTCGAGCTGTGTTTATCTGTCTTTCTCTAAAGCGACCTTTCAGTCAGCCAGGATTCAGTTTGACATTTTACACCATTTTAGGGAATTGGTTTTGTTGGCAAACGTTTGATAAAAGGTGTACCACTTCTTTAGTGAAATTTCGTAATTGCGCGACTTTACTTGGTGTTACTTGGCTCTAAACACTGCGGTTCACCTTTGAGCTTCCACCAACTTCCAGTATCACAAGTTCACTTGGCGATACCATATCGAATGCAAAGAAATGCCATAAAAAAACCTGAAGAAGAAGAAACCGATAATACTGAGCACATATAATGCTGAACAATGAAGATTCTCGTACGAATGGGATTTTTTGAGCTGTGACATAGACTTGCAATGTTGCGGACATCATGGTATTCTGGACATTCGACCTTTAATGTCACCCCCCCCCATTTTTTTTCTTGTATTTGTTCTGTTTTCTTCACAACTATCCGCAAGATCTATATGTGAGCTATCTAAGTAAGTTTACAGTTAGTGCCCACCTCAGAGCTGGTTTCTGGGGTGGGATTTTTTTTTTACTCGAGGGTTAGGGGTTTGGAAGAACTTTTTTGCAAAATGTCAATTTTTACAACTATTTCATTAAAAATGTACAGCCGTCAGCCTGTATAAAAGTTGTACATTATTGGTTGAAGATTATTTATTGGCTTTTCAAATTTTTATTTACCAAGATTAAACATTTTCACTATTTTGTCCGGAATACCGTGAGTTGAAATGTGCACGTGTCCGTTGCACTCACAATAATACAACAATTGAAGTCACAAAACACATCAATCAAGCTTTTTTTAAGTTTGTCAGACTCGCCCCCACTAATCCCAAGTGCAATCATGCATGTCTGCATGCCACAAAAAATCCTGTATAGTGAAAAAAAGTGTTTGAAACTCAGTGAGACTTTGTTATATGTGGCACTCAAACCAAAGGCTCATGACGTACAGGATGCAAACATTGTGATATTTCTGCTATTTGCATACATTGAACCTTATTTAAGACAGTTTTGTTTTCTGTTATATTTAGTGATGTGTGAAACTGGGTAATTTTTATCTTTTGTTCACGATTTTTTACCCTCAGTTTGTAAAGAAATCTCTCAGGATTTTACATGTTTTTTTCCTTTCTTATATGGCTTCTATTATCCTATGAGAAGATGAGATGTTGCAAGACCCCGCCGTAGTTTGGAATTCAGAATGGGTCACAAGTGTTTGTTTCCGGGGTGCTGAGTTCATACATGGCTTTCCCTGTGACGAAGTCAGAGCTAAACTCTGACTTTGGGCAGTTGGTTGGCCAACTGGATTTGTAGCAAGCGTTTTCCATGAGAAAGTTATGAGAACTGGATAATGGGGAACCTTGCCATCGCAAATCAACTCAGTTTTGCCATTGTCTGGTGATGAAGTTACAATTGGAAAAGACTTCCATCCCACTTCAGTGCAGGTACTTGTGGGTTTTATCGCCGATTTCCACCAAGCCACATTTCAATCTTGATGTTTGATTTAGCAAAATAAAGTGATTTCCATCAAATGTGATCTCTATCTATTAAAACCGTGGTACTTACTGAACAGTGAGCTTTGTATACCGTTGCATCCCTACTGCGCAGCAGTACTCAACCATTTTTTTAAATGATTTTGCGGACTTGAAGCTCGGACTTGAATAGACCGGAGATTGTTGGCGTCTGAAGTTGTGGTTTGGTGTTGCACACTGTAATGATGCATGCATGGCAGATTCTTTCTGGCCAATCAGTGAGTGCAACAACTGACCAGTCAGAGATCAACAGGATTTGTGTCACACTTTTCTTTCCAAGTGGAGGATAGGGGGGGGGGTGTTTCCAGTGATTCGGTTCCAATGATTTGGTTCCAGTTGAAGGAAAATTCTGCAGTATTTCACTGTAGACAACATGTTTCCTAAACCAATTCTGACTCTTGTTGGCTGACCGGCGAGGTGTGGCCTGGAATGTGACTGTGCCTTTGACAGCCAAGGGGTGTGTTTGATGGCTGTGTTAGTGGATTACAGTTTGTTGCGCCTAGGGTGGAACCAAGTGGCAACATCCCACTGTCTCTTTAGCATGGCTGTACAGAAGTGACTGAAACTGTAATTCGTCCCCTGAACACTTGTGCTTGTTTCTGAAGGGTCAGGGAGTGGTAGATGTATAAAGTAGGTGAAAACCACTGCCCGTTTTCTGACAGAGTTAGTATTTCAGAGAGCAGTGTAACAATGGAGGATTGCTTAGATGCTTCTACACTTTGTTTTTTACGGTTTTCTGGTATTCATTGTTAACAGTGGGAGCACAGTCACAGAGCTGCAGATATTGTGGTACCGAAAAAAGGCACAAATCATGTATAATTTCAGTCTGATGAGAGATCAGCCAGACACATCCAAATTGAAAATTATCGCAGCTGGCAAACCTATCAAGCTCAGTTATATTTATTGGAAGTTAATCAATACGTTCCCTGAACCCATGGTCAAGCTGCGTAGGAATATTGCAACATTTACAAAAACACATTTGCTGGACGTGTCTAGTAGAAACAGACTGATACAAGTGGACGGCAATCTTATGCATGTTTTTTTATAGCAGCCGTGTGTTACATTAAGTAATATTTGACTCATGTCTTCAGCAGACAGTGTATACATGGTAATATCACAAAAGCTGTTGTGATCCTTTGAAAACAATTCTTCAGAAACTTGAGTGACGTCCACAGATTTCTATGGGAGGAACTGAAGCTGCTGATTAATTAAAATGATTTCTAGGGATTTAATACAGCTTTATTTAAACATATAGATGAAGCGTTGTTCTTTTCTTGTGGTTGCATTGACTGATGTTCTGCGTTTATTCTTTTTTTTAATTTTTTTTTTATTTTAATATTGCTTTTATAAGTACATTGCTATAAAAGAGTTCAATCACAGACCCTTGTCTACATCACCACCACTATGTGTTTTAGGTGCACAGCAGGCTAAAGTGTACGGGTCTGCTCCTTCTTGAAGAGACTGTGACTGAGACGGAAACTGTGTGAAGCCTCAACCCAAAAGTTGAAGTCTAAAAATAGTACCTTTTACTTTTTCAAGGTTTGTTTCAGCTTGATGTGGATTAGTTATTATTACACTATATCGCCAACCTAAAGGCCTTTACACACTGCAAACGATAGAAAATAAATGAGTATGCAACACTGTTTTGAGAAGCGATGCACAACAAGAATGGATTCCTGGTTTAGAGAAGACTTTTGTCAAGTCTCTTTATAATATGAGATTAATATGTGTGACGCGTACAGATGAATCATAGAACTTACACAGATTCAGATGCACTGAAAGTGGGTTTTAACATATCAATAACTTAAGGTAAATACATTATTATGCTAGTGGTGACAGGCTTGAAATGTGTTTGGTTACGCTTTCCATTCATTAAGTTTCCTGTCTCACACACCGCTGTCCAATTCTCCTCCACAGATTCACCTTCAGGTCATTGTCCTTGTAGTGCTTGTGTTTTGCAGGTTTGCATCCATAAAGTCGTTCTGCCATTAATTGTTCTGGCAGAAAGTTGCAGTAGCCTAGCACCAAGCTGCAATGTGATTGGTCAGGCGTGTTTAAGTTGTCTGCGTCGGTGGGGAAATCGACCTAGGAGTTGTAGTTAAGTTTTTGCTAAAGGGGTCATAAGTATTGTTTATTTTAATTATTGTTTTTGCTCTCATATTCAACTAGGAGATTTTAGAATGAAGGTTACATTACTTGATTATTAAAATAATTGAAGGCTACACACACTATCTACCATCTACGACTATTTAACCTCTTAAGCCCGAGAGTCCCCGGTACCGGGGACTTGCCCCCTTGTGCGTTACATTTTCACTCATAGCTCACGAACCCTGAGAATAACCCACACATATTAAATACTGTTGTGTTCAGCGGAAACTCCTCTAAAAACGTATCTAATTCAATTTCATATTCGTGAACCACAGCTCGAACGCCATGCAAATAAACAACAACATGTCCGGAGTATAATTCATGACCACGTTTTTGTTTATGTGCGATATGTATCCACAATATAAACGGAAACACCCAAACCATTACATTAAATGAAAGCTAACAACCACCTGAATCCAGTGATATGCAACTCATTAACATTGCATGAAGTATTTCAGAGCAGGGAGCGAAAGTTCCACGAAAAACGCCAGCGAAAACCAAGCAAGCATGTAAATCTTGTCTTACCTTTGCCGTTTTTTTTCAACAAAAAGTTATTTCCATAGCGATAAAAGTCCGTTTGTTGTTATGTCCGGTCAATAGCTTCGTGCAAACGCCATTTTGGATTATTTCTTTAGCTTTGTGGCGTCATTACGTCACCAAATATGGAATGACTCCCCGTGCGTAAGAGCACGTCTCTCCACGCTTCGCGTCGTGTGATTCGTCGGCGATCCCGTCAGTCTCAAAATGGTTGAGCTGATTGGTTTCCATAGAATCAGAGCTTTCCGTCGATATATAGATCTTCTGGATTGGACGGATGGTCGGGGGGGTAGGGACACGCGGAAGCTCGGCGTCAAAGCGTTTTTGAGTGAAACGTTCCCAAAAGCGCAGCAAGATGGCGTAAATGAGCTTCTACCCCCCTTTTACAGCGTTTCTTTAGGAGTTTTTTTTTGCTGAAATCATGTCCCGTAAGCAAGAAAAGAAGACTATGAACGTAGCTGAAGCTTTGGATAAGATTTTTCCATATTTCAATTATTGTGCCAAACTGTGCCAACATGGATTACGCCTGAACTTTGTTCAATCAAAACCTGTGCAGGATATTAGTTTCTTGTAGTATGGACACCAAACTTGCTACAGATGTCCTTGACATGTAGTGGTTACAATTCATTGTGTTTATTTGCTTCGTTATAAGTAAAATAAGGAGATATTAGAGGAAACATGTCTTTTTTTAGGCGGAGTTCATTTTTGGCCATTCCAACATCAATTGCTCTTACCCAGTGTTCTTGACTGTCAAATTAACTCATCCACACCTCTCCCCAAGAACCTATCTTCATTTTGCTACCAAGATTTGCAGTTTAGGCCTTGTAAAGCTGAGAAATGCCTTAAAAAGTAAAAGTATAGGATTTTCGGAAAATAGGCCTCAGGGCTTAAGAGGTTAAATCACTCTTAAATGTACAAATGAGATCATAACCATTTTTGAAATATATCGTTTCTGGCTGTATCTCCTGCCACATTTGTTTCCAAAAAACATAATTGCCTGTCTCTATTTTTGATTGCAGAAGACAGTTTTTTTTTTATGTAATATCCGACAGCACTGACATTTTTAAAAAATAAATCTTCATGTCAGTGCCTTTGGGCAGAGTGTGCCTCAGTATGTTCTTTTCAACCGCCTCAAAGTATCTTACAGTGTTGCATCACAGTGAACCAGTTTGTGTGTCCCTCTGCCAGTAATTCTGTCTTGCAGCTCAGCCTCCGTTTAATGCTGCAATCTGTCCAAAAACACGGATGCAGCCGTAAACGTAACCTCTGGCTTCAAAGAGCCTGTGATGTAGCATGAAAAAGGCTGAGCTGATTCAAGTTTGTGCGTTTGCTGACTGTTTCTCAGGATCTTCAATGGCTTTGATGGCATTGAGATCGAGGTTACTGGAGCCATTTCAAAGCTGACATTCTTCAACGTGTCCGAAGCAGACTACGGCAATTACACGTGCGTCGCCATCAACAAACTTGGGAGTGCCAACACTAGCATCTTGCTGTATGGTATGTGCAATCCATGTTTTCAGTGGATCAATGCTGGGTTTTGAAAAGTGCTTATTTCTTAGTTCTATTCATTGATGTGAACTAAATAAAAAACAAAAAAATTGCGGTTAAATAATGCTGTGTTTTCGATTGGCCAACAGCTGTATAGGTTTACATTTTTCAGCCAGTTGAAATGGCCTGTTCACAAGGCAATAATGGACACCTTTCAAATGTTATTTTCATCTAATATTGTTACGCCACCCCTCACCCCAAAGCCATCTTTAGAAGCAGATTTCATGTTCACTAAGAGAAGGCCTCCTGCGGTGAGCTTGGCTGTCTGAAGGTGGAGCTGGTGATCATTTTAACTTTCTAAATTTTACAAAAATCTCAAGCCTATTTTAATTTCTCAGTTCACAACCCATTTAAATGTGCTCCATACCTAAAAAATTATACATTTTACTGGTATTTTTCTATTTTTTTCATATTTCCACTAAACTTAATGTCTAGTTTTTATCGACAGGATAAACCCGACCATAGTCATTGTATACTTAAAAAACTCTTTAAGCCTAATTTGAGTTAATTGTTAATTTGTTTTGCCAGATGTTTCTGTTAAAGTTACTTGTTTGAATTGAAGAAAGCTTTTAAATAAAGCGTGTACAAAAGCATAAGAAAATAACTTCTTAAGAAGTTAAATAAGAAAAAAAAGTAAAGCTTATAGAGGGTATGCATCGGTGTCATTTTCGCATTCCCACTAGGCCACACCCCCTTTCCTGAGACTGAGTGGCTAAAAAAATGATTTAATCCTAAAAGTCTAGAACTGTGAGTTATTATTACACATTTAAATTGCAAATCTGACCCCCACGACCAGATATTCAGCTTTCCGTGAACTAGAGATTTGGTCAGAAATCGGATGTCTTGACCTTTAGATGCTCAGAGTTTCAACGTCTCTCACTGTGAACATAAACAAACCTAAAATTTTATACAAATAGTAAAATTCATTGCTTCATTCTTCTTCCTGCTCACTTGTTCCCTTTCGGGGTCACTCTGGTCTCTAGCTCATTTTGGGCGAGAGGCGGGGGTATACCCTTGGCCGGTTGCCAGTCCATCGCAGATATTAACATTTAAACATGTCTCTTGATCATTTCTTCTTAATGTGATCCTCACGACCAGATATTCAGCTTTCCGTGGACTAGCGATTTGGCCAGAAATTGGATTTCTTGACATTTATATTGTCCAGATTTCAACACTGTGCTCACCGCATACTTATTTGAACCTAATTGTTTAAAAAAAAGTCTAACTACTTTAATAAAAGCTTCCCTATTTCTAAAAACATATCTTTTCAATATATCTCTTGAATATTTCATGGGTCATTTCTTATTACATTACTTCATTTGCCTCTTCTCTTGAAGTAGAATGGTGTCCCTGAAGTCTTTGAAAATCAGTTCCTGCAGTCTATTTCACAACAGCATTTTCAGCATTTAGGCAGGTGAAAATAGTGCATAGATAGACTTTTTGCCACTCACTCAAGAACGTACCGGGTACTGTGATGTCATGTGCAAACCCTCTACTATAGCTTTTCAGGGCTCTTTTAATGTATGCATTTTTTTGATGGATTTTGTTTATTTCTTCAATGTAGAAATAATTGAACCCACTAGTTCGACGCTATTGCAAGGTTAGTAGTCTTTGTGGGAATGTTGCATCCTGCTCGACAAAGCATGCTCCAACCTGTTTAATAACCAAAATAAAGATGCAAATATATGTCATTTTCCCATCAGCCTCACAGTGACGAGGGCGAGTGATTGATGCACTTTATCCCAAAGAGTAATAAAGTTATTGTGCTCGCTCTGACAGAATGTGATGGTCAGACTATAAATGGGGCACTAGCTTCTCCTGTTGCATCTGCTATTAGCTTAAATCCCATTCTGTAATGGCAGTAATATATTCAGGACTTTGAGTGACAATCTCAATTGCTGTCGGTAGAATGGCGGGAAGTGAAATGCCTCCAGTCACTGTGGCTTGATGAATGCGCCTCTGTTTCATGTGACCTAACCATCTTTCACTTTCTCTCCTCTCTGTCCGTCTTCCTCCATGGCATGGCTACACTCTATCTGTGCATGCTCTCATCCGCTGTGTGTAAGTACATGTTTGCATCACATGCTTTTCTCTGATGTTTTTGCAACCGTGAGTTTCATTATTGCGCCGTGAAATAGAAATGAAAGTACAGTCATCGTTACGCTTCACTTTATTTGTACTTTGGAAACAATGAATGGTTTTCTCTGCAATTATAATGAGCAGTGACTAGATCTTTCAGGCATCGTTTAGCTGAAGGATGGAAATGAATGATTCAATGACTCGAATGGATATGTGATGCAATCCAAGTTCAGTTGCTACAGTGATGGAGCTGGAGAGACCTAAAAAAACATTTGGCCACATGTTATCATTGTCATTTTGCATAACTGTTTACAATGTAAAATCTCACTGAACACATTAAAAAAAATCGTAAGAACGACATGGAATGATGTGAATGAATTCTAAATACTCAACTCAGGCAATGAGATTCAAGGGCTTCCCAGAGATTCTGTGCAGTCTTTGACACTTTTGGTGTCTTTCTTGAACAGCTGGGATGTGTTTAGTGTCATTGTCCTTTTGCAGCATAATTTGATCTCAAGCTGAGTGTGATGGCATGTATCTAGGGGTTACTATTCTACCATGCAAAAGCAACGTGCAGTAACTGGTCAAAATTAAATTTAAACTGACGTTATAGTGCATCCTTTTGTTTCTTACAATCATTTAACACTGTGGCCGGAAAGAAAACCTAAAAGTCATCGTTCTAATGTTGACGTAGTTACAGCAGTTTGCTGTAGAATTTAGAATAAGTGCTCTACACGGTCACTGGCAAAGTACCCCTGCACTCCTTCATGCTTCACGGTGCGGACCCTGAGTGACAAATTCTGATACACTCTACTCACGATACGATACATACGTCTACGATATGATATGCATCTACGATATTTCACAACGTTATTTTAACCAACTACTACAACTAACAAAATATCATTGAAAAAAAAAGTAAATATAAAAGTTACTTTCGAATGCTAGCCTTTGATACCATCCATTCACCAGTGGGCAGTCACTTAAGTGATGGAAATAAATCGTTTTTAAAATCTTTCTCATTTAAAATGTGAGTAAAGGATAATTGTCTTCTAGTAAATATTACTTAAACAAGAAAACGGTAAAGAAGTTTCAGAAGTAACTAGAATCACAGTCTATCCAAGAAGCAGACGATATCTCCCAGTAGCTCCACGATACGTATTGTGGTATATTGTGCCATGATGTTTTATTACAGCCCTAATTTACATTAGTCAAACTTCTTCAAACCCAACTTCTGCTAGTTGCTTTTTCTTATTTTAGCATGTTTTTGACCATAAAAGCCTAAAACACAAACATTTTTTAGTTGTTTGACCAGAAAGGCAATTTTACAGGTACACTGACCTCAATTTGCTAAAGTTATGATTGGCCTAATGATTCTTACCATAATATGAGATCTATCAGGCAAAAAAATGATGGTCAGCTGTGTACCAACCGGACAATCCATGATCCCAACCCATATTTTACCGGCATGTTATTTCACATTTACTTTTTATCAGTCTTCTTTTATAATTATCATTCATAAGTTTGATGTGTTCAGTGAGAGTCTACATCAGGGGTGCTCACACTTTTTCAGCTTGCGAGCTACTTTTATAATGAACAAGTCAAAGTGATCTACCCGCTACAAAAATGTACATCAATCAACAAACAATTATTTTCAACTTTATTGAGAATTGATAAAACACACATAATAATTAATTATTTACATTTTTTTGTAATAACGTGAGTTTAATTTGATGACTTGCACTGAATTGAATCATTAGAACAGTTGTGTGTGACCTGAATTTGATGGTAATAGAGTGATTTTTATGGGAGCAATTGAGCTTTGATCGAAATAATCAAGAATAAAAATGATGCTCTAATAAATTTTTCAATATTTATTTAGTCGTGCAGTACAATATGCAGGTGAGGAGTGGCGTGTTGCTTGATTTTGGTCGTAATAGAGATATTTAGAATGAAGTTATGAAGCATATTCTGGGTAAAACATATTTTGGATCTGGTCATTTGCAGACGGCCCCTAAGCGGTTCCTTGTCAGCAGGTTGCTCGCTAATGTTTCACGGTAATGTGTTTCTGTGAATGCCGAGGGAAACTTGTTTTGATAAAAAACGTTTTGTAGTTTGTCCGCTACATAACACAGATTAAAAATAGGTATTATTTGTTTACAAAGAACATTCTGGTCTCGAGCTACTGAGCAGAGAAAACCGAATCCGTGAATCTGCAGCTAACTTTACTGAACTGTGACGGGATGGATGATCGGCTGATAGTGTTTCAATTGTTTCAATTGGTAGCACCTCCGCAATCGACGTAATGAGCACCCCTGGTCTACATTATAAATAGTCAGGCATGACAACTTTTACTGTTTGTGAATGAATACATTTTAGAGACTTTTTCTTTAATTTGTCTAAATAAATTCTATATTTATTAACATTTTAAAAATAAAACTAAAATTTTTTTTATTTAAGTTCACAGGTACATTGTATTAAGTTTCATTTACTTATAAAAAACATGGTTGTGAATTTAACAAATAGTTTATCAAACGCATTGATGCATGTAACTAAAAAACAAATTTGTCTGCTTAATTTTAAGTAGTGAGTTTAAACACAGGATGTAGAAACCCAAACAAACACAATGTAAGGCTTTTATTAATACAACAGAGATTCATTTTCCTGTAAATGTCCTTCAAAACAGTTCTATAGTTTAGCCTTGAAGTGTAACCATGGTGACGGACAATAGTTATGGTTCATAGAAATATGAAATGAGAAATAATATACACAGAAAGGTCCATTTCAGTACATTTAAAAATATTACAACATAATATAATAAACCGTTTGCCCAACTAAACATTTCTATAAGGTTCATTAAGGTCAAAGTGGTTCATAAAGATGTAAATGAGATAAAACGTGATTTGCCATATGTTTCCTCACAGCTGCAAGTTGAAATGAAGGTGTTTCTGTCCCCAGAGCACAAAGACTTGGAGCATATGCCAAATGAGTGAACGAGTTTGTCTTTGCTTCTGCTGCTGTTCAGGCTCTTTCCTCGTCTGTGTGTGGTTTGATGCTTCTTACCGACTCGTCCTTGTTTGTCCTTAAATCTTGCTTCTCTGCTGAGAATAGAAATCTTGCCCTGGCTTGCGTTTCTCCTGTGTCTGGGCTAAAAAAGCGTGGGATCGGAACCACGTCTCTCCACAGAGTTATTAATTGCTACGCGTTTGATTGAGAGAAGCTCACATTAGTTTAATTACACTTGTACAGGATTTACTCTAAGCCCTGGCTACAGAATAATTGGAAAACTGTCCCAAAAGGAAGCCAGAAAGCCCTGCGCACTTTCCAAATCCAAACACTGCACCCCGCCATAGAAAGGCAAGCACAGGCTCATCCTGAACACAAGCATTATTTCAGAGATCACTTTAATGGTGATATCTCACTTCTAAACTAGTGTTGAGAGAAAGAAAACAATGAGTGAAAAAATAATAATAGTTTAAAAAAAATATATAAGGCTTCTACTGACTGAATGTGCGCCCTCCAAATGTGCCTAACACACAATTTCACTAAATGTGTTTTGTTTTTGTTTTGTTTAGAATAACAGCTCAGGATAGAATAACAAAAATTCTACAGCTAATTATTCTTAAATGTTTTATTTTTAATGAACTATAATGATGTAGAGAGTTTTTGAATGAATATATAAGAGACAATAAAAAAGGGAAAACTCTAAAAGTGTTTTTCACCAAAAAGCCAAGTTCAGAATAGAATAACTCAATGTAAAATAATCTTTAATTTAGTTTTTTGATTGTAAATAATACTTTCTGTAATGATATAGAGAGGTTTTGATTCTATATTTAGGAGCAAATGAGAAATGAAGTCTCAAAATGTACTAAACTCACACTTTTTGTGAGTATCCAACACTAAATTAGTTTTTTTTTTTCTCACCAAGAAGCCAAGATCAGGAAGGAATAACAAAAAATGCTACAATAAAATCTTCTTAAATTTTAATTGTAAATATTACTTACAATACTGATGTAGAGTTTTTTAATACAAGAGAGAAAATCAGAAATGAAACGGCACAATTTAAAGCGATCATCTGAGCGTGGAAAAATCCACTCCGCACAAGCTGTCAATCACATGGTTACTACTCAGTTTCTAATTTTTTTTAGATCTAATAACCAGCTGAAATCCATTAAAAAGCTAACTTTATTTCCCACCTGCTTAAAACTTTTGCACATACATATTCCAGAACCACGGATATCATCGTTTGCACCAATTATCTTTGCACTATGGCATCCATAATTCTCTGATTATTATCTGTATAATGTAGTTCTTTATTATATATATAAAAAAATGTAATATTTTAAACTAATATTATATTTATAATCGACTTGTTGCCTTTACAAACACATGCTTCCTCAGTTAACAGCCCCCCAGCACATGCTAGCTCTGACCTGGAAGTCGAAAATCAATTCCTGTGAGGAGAAAATGAGTGATTTCTACCTCTTCTGGAGGCCGACCGCTGCGCTCTATTGAGCTCATACACAGCTGGCTGAGGTCATGTGATCTGTCCACTTCACACTAGTAGCATTTTCGTGGCTACAGCCTCACAATATGAACATGCAGAGCACTAAACGAGCCTGAAAATGAGCGAGAGCACAAGGAAGGTGCTGGCTGCATGTTTTTCATTTCACGAGCTAGTTTAAACAGACTACAGATCAGGAGTGTTGCTGTTACTAAACTAATTCATGCTAGAGTAATGGCTTCGATCAGGTTAATATTAACATATGTTATATATGATAAAACACATGTTATTTACTGCTCTTGGCCAAGTAGTACTCGTGTAGTGTAGTACTTTTAAAAACTCTGTTTGAATGACTATGAGCTATGGCAGAGTGCTTTGTATATTGTGTTAATTAATTATTTATTTTTTTAAATCAATTTATTTTTTCAAAATCATATTTTTACAGAATGCTTAAATTCCCATTGACCTTCTATTAGCATGAAGAGGCTATCCAACCGGCGGCCTTTTCAAATATTACAAGGCTACTCTTGAACCATATGAGCAACATGTTCTGCAATGAGCAAACAAGTAACACTCTACTCTAAGAATACGACACACATAGTTCTAGTGAGGTATAGTCATCAATTCGGTTTCCTGCGTATTGTTGTTTTTAACGCATAGTTTAACGGTCAGATCGAGTCAAATTTGGTTGGAATTCAGTAGCCCTGACCGTGGACCTGTCAGCAGAAAATGGTAAAGATATATAGATAAATACAAATGCCAATAATCATTTTTAAAATATGTATGTATGTGTGTGTGTGTATATATATATATATATATATATATATATATATATATATATATATATTATTATTATTTTTTTTTTTGCAAATTTAATATCAAATTGAAGTCATAAGGAAGTAAACCTTTATGAGTTGATGTTTAAGTTTTCAACTCGGTAGCACAACATACACAGACCATCTCCAGTAATTCTAGGTAATTTGTGTTTTTAAGATGAATTTCAATGGCAAAATGACCATGAACTGTTATTTAAAAAAGAGAGACTTGTTGACTATGTGAACCCATAAAAATGGTTAAATTCTCTAAAGAAATCCCTCATGTCTCAGGATATTCCACATTTGCTTGCATTCACTTTTTTTGCCCAGACAATGCTGTAATTTATTCAGTCTCTGTCACCAATGGGACTAATTTACTCTGGTTAGCTCCATGGATTATTGCATTGCTGTCTTTATTTTCAAATGGTTTTGTTGTATAATCTTTCTTTTAGCAGAGACGACTTCTGCTTTAGAAACCACTCCATCGGGTTTAGAGCAAACACCCACTGAGAATGATCTGTGGGAAGGTTTGTGAAACATAAGCTACTAAAACTCACAACTAATCTCATCTGCAAAGCACAGATCCTGGATTAACATGAGTTTAACACAAATAAACTCAACTTAACCTAGTGGTGCATTACCATTTTCATAGACTCATGTATTAGCTGAAATGCTGAAAAAAATCAGGATCTGATTATTCTTGTGGAATTTTGGATGTTTTTTGACTAAATGTTCATTGCTAGGCAGTTGTTGATTTACTAACAAAACTTAACAAGAACTAAGATATACTTAATACCAAACTAAAACCTTTCTGTAGGTTTACTCTCGCTCAACTAGAAAAATTGGGATGGGTTTTGTTTCTTTTTTACAATTTCCTTTAATTTACATCATCAATGTATTGTGCTACTGCATATTACGCTACAGAAATTCCACCCCAAAATTTTTTTGTTGTATTTTATATTCAATTTATTGAAGAGAAACAAGTTTTGCTTGCATTTAAAGGCGTGATCCGCATATTCTCAGTGTTGAAATCACAAAAATAACCCCTGTCTGTCTGCAGTGGCCTGACGGTCAGAATATATCGGGAGTAATAAAATTCATGATTTTTAATAAACTAATTTTGACATGGTGCTGAAACTCGTTAGGCAAACCCAGGTCATAGTTATAATAACACATGTTAAAGCTTGCAAATGCAACCACAAGTTGGCGCCACCACAATTTTTTTGTTGGCTACCTTCAGTACATATTGGCAAACATGCAAGCAAACTTTTGTAAAGATATGTTGATGCGTTTTCAAAACAAATGAAAATAATTTGGAAATAAATTGGTGAAATTCTGATTATCGGCCTAGGAGGAGTTCACTAAAAAAGTGTTGATGATTATTCAAAATGGCGGCTAATTTGCATAATGTACAATGATGTCATATAGTCAACTTTGGACTAGGGGTGACGCTGTAGAGTTGGTCCAGATTGGGTCGAATTATTCATAATGGCCAACTGTGTCAGTGTGTTTCATCTGTATCATTACAACAAAACCTCCCAGCATTTCTAGAATTTGGGTTGAAAACACACATTTACATCGTAAACAGACGACAAAAATAAACGGTCCTGGCTGACAGAAGGAACTCTGCTTTGAAGCAAGTGGAAATGTGACCTCTAGTGCAGGAATACTGCAGAGAGTGATTTTCGGTGCCTAATTTCAGATTGGTTGGTACAAAACCACACTCAGTTGTATAAGCCGAGGGATGCCTGACAGCTCAGAACAGATAAAGTGTAGTAAGTAAAGGTGGAATCAGACGAGAGTTCATGCACCACACACAGATTGAAGAAAGAGAAGCAGGCAGTTTGAAGCACAGTTGGAGACCTGAGCTTTTATCTGATGCTTTCCTGACACTTGTGTTTATTTATGATGCTTTTAGGACCTGGAGCAGTTCAGGATGGGAACAGCGGCTCCTCGATGCTCTTCACTCCTGTCTGTCTCTGTCTACTCATCACACTCCTCCAAATCTTACTCAAGTTTTGATCTGCTCCACAGCACAGCATCCTGTTTTTATGACATCGCTCTCGTCTCGGAGTCACAAGTTTGTGCATGGGTTTCCAAAAGTGCATAACAGTGTGCAGAAGGTACCCGCTTCCTTTTAATAATCAGACATTTCTTTGATTTTTACTCTAGAGTTTTAATGATGTTTCTTCTCTCACACCGCTAATTCTAAGACTGGATGCAGATTTGTGTTCAGTAAACACAGGACAGGATTGTCTAATTTTATATGTGTAATTTATTTGTGACTCACACTATTTTAATTTAACTATAACCTGTTGTGAATATGGATAGAGCAACAGTTTGATTGTATTAAGGGAACCAATTATTTTAAATCAAAGGCATGTGATGAGACATGTCTGAAATGTTGTTATATTTTTAATGCATTGTAACTGCACATGGATTGAAAAAAGCAGCAAAAAATTAGTTATTTACACGATTGACAAAAAAAAAAAAAAACTAATGTAAGAGACACAAAACATGACGAAAACAGTATGTATGTCTGATCACACTTTTCTCATATTTTTCTGTACAGTTCCAAAATTATACAAAGCTCATAAATATTTAAATAATCAATTGTTGTTTTATTAAAATAAAAAAAAAGATGTCTGAGTCGAGGTTACACTGCACTTAATTCTTTGTTACTTCAACATCCGCCAATCACCTGACCACTAACCAATCAGGTTAGGTGCTCCTTCCCCACCTGCCTCAATAGAGAGCTAGCAGGTAGACTGGAAGGGAAGTGACAGATTTTTAACAGTAACAGAACATTTTACACAATTAGTTGAAATTTTTTGATGCCAACCATAGAAACAATTAAAGATATATAAAATTTATAAATTCATATACCGGTATATGGATTTATAAATGTTAATCTCATTTTTGATAAAACCACATGAGTCTTAAAGAATCAACAATTTATTTAATTTGTATCATTTAATTAATTTAATGTTTTAAAAGGCAATGGTGTTGACTCTGCTGCCTACCTACGGAGTTTTGCACTAAAGGGGGCATGCCCCCCTTTTGACATAGGCATAATGTGGCCCCTTTAAACATGTATTCTAGTACAAGAATAACAGACAGCAAACCTATGTTTCATGACTTCTGACCTTGAGAGTCAGTAATTGTGGCGATTTCAGAGGTTGAACTTGAACTCTTTGATAATTTAAAGATAATTATTTTATTTTCAAAACAAAAGTACATTCTTTTTGTATAGATCTGGCGTCTGGCTTAGAAACGACCTGTTTTGTGTAAAGTGAATTACACAGCTCTTAAACCATATACGAGGATGTGAGAGATTTAATTGCAAGAAATTATATTGTTCCTTTAATGATGAAAATGTTCAGATTAAAACTTTAGCGCAGTTATAATATTTTTGAAAGAGGTTGGGGCACGCTTTGTGCAGAGAGTACAGTGTAACATCAATTTTACTGGATACTTTGCAAGGAATCAGGAAATACATTTTTTTTTCTTCATGTGGAAGTTTTATTGCATCTTTTCTAAGATTATAGAGTTCAAATAAAAGCAGACGGTTAACTATTAAATATTTAAACACTTCTCATGTTACATATCAGTGTGTAAATGCAAATATATATGTATAACTTGTACAAAGGGAAAATCTGCAGTTGTTTTTACTATAATTGTGAACTTGTTCAATTCTGAGGCTCGTTTTCTATTTTTCATTTTTTTTTTCCCTGAAGCTGTGTAAGTTATTTTTTTCAAGTGGGAAGTCATGTCAGGTTCTCATTGTGAAATCAGAACTGTCTAAATATTGTGCTTTTGGGGAAAGGGAACCATCGTCGTACAGATTTAAAGCGTTAGGATGTTTCATCAGTATTAAGGGATTAATGGCCGATAATTTTTTTTTTTGTTAACATACACTATGTTGCCAAAAGTATTAGCTTGGCAGCCCATTCTTAGAAGTGCACCTATTTTGGGTTGAAAAGGCTAATTTTGTGGTTTTCGTCCTCTCCAACAACAAGCTGAAATGCCTGACCGGCCAAAAAGCACATTCATTGTCTAATGATGCGCTGCTACTGTTTTTCCTAAAAACTCTTTAATGAGTCTTCAAGAGAGCATTCCAGCGCATTTTTGATTGTGATAACTGTGGCAATTAGCGTTAGTGTGGCCCAGTTTGCTGTGATTATATTATAGCATACCCATCACCACAACTGTTCTTTATAATTACTGGGTGTCACCATGCCCGTCGTCATGCCAGTCTGTGCTGACTTCACGTGCAGCCACACAAATGCTGGTTCACCCGTTGTTTATAGAGTTGTTTATAAAATCCATAAAAGTTTGTAATATTACGTTGGCCTGTTTTATACCAATGTTTGATCATTAATATGGATGGGGAAGCTTGCTTTGTAGGCCTCGTTCCAACTCCTCCCAAATGTGTCCAGTTGGATACTCATCCATCCATGGCTCTCTTTCCATGGGAATTTTCCTAAATCTCCATGAAGTATAGTGGAAGGGTATTATTGGGTTTCAGGAACCTGAACAACAATCTCACACAATAATCCCCCCCCCCCCCACCAAATGTCACAGTTAAAGGGAAGCAGTCACATAAAACATGTTCTTTTGTCAATGTTGGGAGATCACTCTGTGAATCCAGTCCTGCCGCATCTCTCACCACTGCATCCAGTGGCTCGGTGCTCTACTATCGGCAAAAACAACTTAACAAATACATGCCGCTATTTGTTCACACACTGTTTTTGAGCTAATCTGAAGGCCACATGATGCTTGAAACATCAATTGATGGCAGATAGTTGGCTACCTATGCACATGATGTGCCTCAGCATCTCCTGGTGCTGCTCACTTTTACTGGCCTTGGACTTTGTTGCTCCCAGTCACTTTCACTTTTTACTGTGGAACATTAAGTAACGAGGGGATTTCAGAACTGGACATGTTTCACCAGTGGTTTCGCATCAAAGAACCTCTTGGATTTCTATTGAAACCTAGTTTTTTTATTCCTGTAACCGTGAAAATGGTTGAAATATTTGCATTCAAGTATTTGATGCTGAGTCAATGCATTTGGCAATAGTAGTGTATGTCCCATTATTTCAGGAAATGTTCAGCCAAAGATGAAAATTGTCTTTTAGGCATTTATCTGTGAATAGCTCTGCCTATTTTGGGTGAAGGATCTGTTCTTGAGCCGATCCCAGGTTACTGTCGGCAAAAGTTGAGAACACACGTATCCCAGCTCCCATCTGTAACTCTTGTTACTCTTTCCCTTCTTGAACCAAACGTACAAATGATCTGCTTATTTTAACAACACAGTGATCAAACATGAATAATTCTAAGCTTCTGTTCACACTTGATAGCTTGAGTTCCATTTGATTATTTTTTCTCTAAATGATCAAGTATTTGAAGGCAAGATGGATCCGTGTAGGTCTGTGTGTGTTGCGTTCATTCGATTTTTTTTTTTATTTCAGAAATTGAAAAATCAACCCATCAGTCTTGTTTTAGTATTTTAGTGAATGCAAAACAATCTGAAAAATGTATTTTCATTTTTAATACACTGCAAATTGGAAAAAAAGTCGTGTTTTTGCATTTTAGCATATTTTATTCAAAGTGAGTGCAGTAATTAAAAATCACATAATGAAA
This sequence comes from Danionella cerebrum, assembly GCA_007224835.1. Classification (NCBI taxonomy): domain Eukaryota; kingdom Metazoa; phylum Chordata; class Actinopteri; order Cypriniformes; family Danionidae; genus Danionella; species Danionella cerebrum. Next base: position 21,831 of record SRMA01026125.1, read on the forward strand.
AAATTAAAAAATGCTCATATTGTCATTTACATTTTATTTGTTTTAAGAACCTTTCCTAGCAGGCGTTTTTTTTAAGTAGAAAATGGCTACATTTGGACTATTTGATCACCTTATTTGCGAAAATGGAGATTTTGTTCAGAGTGTGACGTGATCAGTGGTAGATTGTAACAAATGGTGACCCTGTACATCTATTTATTTACAGACGCATTGTTATATCCAAGTGTTTCTAACATGAAGCCAAACCACCCAATACACGTCTATGAGGAAAAAATTTAACTTTAAGAAGTTGTTTGTCACAAAGAACGGCATTTACACAAACAGTTTTAATGATTTTCGGAAGTTATCTACACAGGGAACAAACTTCAATAGTTTTTCTCTAGGCTCAAGTTTATTTTTGTCTGGTTCACAATGGTTCAAATTTCCCCCTGAAAAAACAGGCGGGACCATTTGATTGACAGCTACATAGAACAGAGCTGACCTACCGCTGCCGTGATGTAGAAAGATAATTTACGCTGCCAATGATCAAATTCAGAAAAGTCGCTCTCAAATTCATGTTTAGAATTACAAAATATGTTATATATAACAGACTGGAGGCGGAGCTCTGAAACCACGACAGTTCCTTCCTCATCAGGAAGTCGCGTCTGCAGCAGTCAATGGCAGCCTGATGGCAGTATTCAGTGTTACGCTTTATGGTTAATTCACTCGTTGTGCTCATTATTCAAGGTTTTCAATGCTGCAGTCTTCCCTTTACTGTCACTCTATTGTTGCCTGAGAAAAGCACGTAGTGATCACTTACTTTACGACGGACTGGTGTGATTTGATCCGGGGAGTTCAAGGGTAAACATAAATAATTAACAAATTACAAAACATTAACAAATTAAATTGAGAAAATGAAAACATCTGAAGATTATTTATTTTTTTAAATATCTGTTTATTCTAAATGTGTGCAGTAATTAAAAATCATATAACAACTAAAAAAAGCTAAACAATTATTTAAAAATGTAAAAAATGTATTTTCTCTTTTTACTGTCTATTAGAAATGAAAATACATTCAATTTTCACATTGTTTTATATTCATTTTAACATAAAAACAATAACATTCTAAAATTGAACGTACACGGACCCGAGGTTCCAATAAAATATGTATCTAATGTACAGTGTTTGAACTTTATAAAAGAGGATGTGATGTCACAACAGGTGACTATAAAATTGATACTAGTGTTTCTCGTGAGATCTCACGATTCAGTTCAGTTGAACTTAAGGATTCAATTAAAAAAACAATTCACATGAATTTAATTCAAATTCAGCTAATGTATCCACAATGGATTTACATACTTTTGCTGTCAGTAGAAAATAAACGCTTAAGTCTGGACAGAGCCTTAAATATTACACTATATTTTTTTTGTGCTGTTAGAAATGCAAGAAGAGTGTTTGCAGTCAGTGACAGTTTTCATGTTTGGATGAGATCTCCTTTATTCAAATGTTTTATAAACTCAGATATCAGACTGAAATCATGGCTTCGGTGGATTTTAAGCACAAGTTGTACTGTATTTTCATGAAAGGGAGTCTAGTGCATGTCGGTTTTCATGCTGCAAAAGTGTGTTCTTGCCTGTAACGTCTGCTCAGCATTATGGGTTTCTTTTAATTAAGATGATAAGGACTATAACCTGAATAACAGCCTATACAAACTGTACAGAGCAGTCAGTGTGATTAGTTCTGACAATAAAAGGGACATTACCCAGTATAAAAACACTAAACAATGTGTTGGATTTCCTGTCATTTGGATGAGCTCTGAACACGAGTCTCGTCTGTGGATCGCTATATACATATATACACACACACATATATATATACACAAGATGTTTTCACAAACTCTTTCACAAGATCTAGTTAAATTTCACCACAAAATGATTCTTTGCAACAAAACTGTTACTAGTACAGTTATTATTTATTTCCATTGTTTGTGTTAATGGTATATATTAAGTATGTCTCGCCCAGGCTGCCGTTGCACATAAAACCGCCACTGGACGTGACGATGTCTGCAGGGAACAGATCACACTCTTTCTCTTCTCCTCACTCGTCCTTGCATGCGAGATCCTTTTTTTTTCCTGTATCCAAATGAAATATGTACATTTTTATAAAATTCACATTTCTAAATTAAATCTTCTGCTGTTTTCTCCCCCACAACATAACACTTTGTCATTTTTTCTTTAGGAATTAAATACTTGTGGCATTTACTCAGATTGCATCCTATTTCAAATACTGTTCAATTACCACAACTATTTATTATGACAATGGCACAACGAAACAGGGATTAGTTTGGAGGATATCTCAGTTTATTCTTTGGAAGTTCCAAAGTAATGACAAATGTAGAGGTTTTAATTACTTTGTGTTGAAACAGCGTTATAAAAACTATACAACATACGAAATCAAATACTTTCCAGTCGACAGCAAAAAGAGAATCGCTGAACTTTTCCACCTCTCCACAAATCCTGCTGCAATGGACTTCTACTCAATTGTGGAGGGCACAGACATGAATTCCTCCACCAAGCTGTTTGACAGTCACCGCATTCATGGAGTCACCAACACGGAAGCTGCTGGCAATGGTCCGGTAAGTGTGCCCAGTGGCAAGGTATCTGAAATAGATAAAGAAAATGAGAGACATTGCATATTAACAAAGTACATGCAAAATAATTTTACATCTTAAATTTCAATTAAATTTTACAAACAAAATAACCTAATCATTTTAGCATTTGTTCTCATTAAATGGTTACATTACCAAAAAAACTACATTTTAAAAATTCTAAAAGCATTTAAAATAAGCAATAAAATGCCAATTTAAATGTTTGCCTGTTTCAAAAATAAAATACAGTGAAAATAACACAATAAGGCTTATTTGTGCAGTCTTTTTACAATTATCTGCAGTGCACTTCTTTTGAAATGTCAATAATGCCATAAAAATACAACATTATAACTGTTAAACATTCAACAGTATAAGTCACATTGCAAAGGCTTTAGGTAAATAGTGTTTTTATTGAAATTCAAACAAAATTGAAGGATTTTACTGACCAGAGGCAGATGCATAGCGGCTCTGTGGGTGGAATTGAACACCTGAAGTTTGTCTCCTGGCTGGACATGCTGCCAAGTGGCTTACTTAACTGAAGTGACCCGGGACAACAGGTCGTCAAAGTGGGCGAGCCTCAGCCGGAAGCATCGCTGGAAATGACCACTACTCAGCCATAGCTTGCAGAGGAGTTGTTGAAACTTGCCGAGCTGGGTGTGTTGCCGGAGGATCTAATGGACCCCTTTCATAATGGAAGATGACGGGTCGCATCTACGACACCCCCCCCCCCCACACCAACATTGTGCCAATAAAGACTCATTTGTACTCTCATCAGACTTTTCCCTTCTACAAAGACTTATATAGCATTTTTTTTTCTTTTCAAAAAAACTTCACAAACATTTACGTTATAATATAAAGTTTGATCTTATATATAGCATGACACTTTATTACGAGTGTCCAAACTGAAATGTTCCGACTCTCTCTAGGGGTCTTTAGCATGCATCTATAAAAATGATCTATAATCTATAGATAAATAGATCATTAGGTTCATTGGGTTCATGCTAGGATTACGCTATAGTTAGGGTTATGCTAGGGTTAGAGTCATTGGGTTCATTAGGTTCATTGGGGTCATTGGGTTCATGCTAGGATTACGCTTTAGTTAGGTTTACAGTCATTAGGTTCATTGGGTTCATTGGGTTCATTAGGGTCATTGAGTTCATGCTAGGATTTCGCTTTAGTTAGGTTTACAGTCATTAGGTTCATTGAGTTCATTAGGGTCATTGGGTTCATGCTAGGATTTCGCTTTAGTTAGGTTTACAGTCATTAGGTTCATTGGGTTCATGCTAGGATTTCGCTTTAGTTAGGTTTACAGTCATTAGGTTCATTAGGTTCATTGGGTTCATGCTAAGATTGCGCTTTAGTTAGGTTTACAGTCATTAGGTTCATTAGGGTCATTGGGTTCATTAGGGTCATTGAGTTCATTAGGGTCATTGAGTTCATGCTAGGATTTCGCTTTAGTTAGGTTTACAGTCATTAGGTTCATTGGGTTCATTAGGGTCATTGGGTTCATGCTAAGATTGCGCTTTAGTTAGGTTTACAGTCATTGGGTTCATGCTAGGGTTAGAGTCATTAGGTTCATTAGCATTTCTTTAGGAGTTTTTTGCTGAAATCATGTCCCATAAGCAAGAAAAGAAGACCATGAACGTAGCGGAAGCTTTGGACAAGATTTTTCCACATTTCAATTATTGTGCCAAAAAAGCTTTAGCGTTTAAGTACTTTGGAAAATTGCAGAAGCATTTTTAAGTTCTTTAGTTTGTTTCTTTTACTATTTGTCATATTTTGATCAGTTCTTAAAAACACAAAACATGTTATTTTACAAGAAAACAGGTCACCAGTGACCTCAATTCACACTGTTCAATACTGAGCAAGAAACCATTCAATTATTCACAAGCACATGAATTTTTGCTTCTCTTTTCACATACAAAAGGTTAGAGAGACACATACAATGGTTCTATTATTATTATTTCTAGCCAGCTAACAAACTCGACTTTATTCACAGTCCAGTTCACGGTTTCAAACATGGTTAATCCCCCAAAGCTTGTCAGTCATAAACCCCCACCTATGTCTGCTTTCAGAGAGAATACACAAGGCCAAATAATAACTGAAAATAACCACTGATCAAGTATACTCTCTTCCGCTCTTTGTGTGTTTGGACAAGGAATCACTGCTTTAGCATCAAAACCTGCTGAGAATGGACAGGGTCAAAAGCAGATTTAAAACCAGGAAGGAGCAGGCTGGGGATAAGGCTCTGTTGTTCAGATCGTGGATGGCTCCAGGTCCTATAAGAAGAGAAAAAAGTTGAGTTTAACAAGCTTGCTAACATTCTCTGTGTAAAGCAACATCCATTAAACTCTTCTGGCTACAGTCCAGGTAAACATGTTCCTCAGGCAACATGATGAGAACAGAAACAATAGCATTAGACACATTTAATGCATTTCTGTTCTTGTTAAATACACATTTTATTTCTAATTGCTACCGGCAAAGTGTGAAACCCCAGCATTCTAGAAACATTGTGTGGAATTCCTGATGGTTTTTGCTAAAACTTCACATCCTGTGGCTAAGCATTCTACAAAGCGACTCATACAATTTAGGCAAATTGATTAAAGGACACAAGATGAGAAGCATTTGTTAACCTCTTAAGCCCTAAGGCCTATTTTCCGAAAATCCTATACCTTCACTTTTTAAGGCATTTCTCAGCTTTTACAAGGTCTAAACTGCAAATGTTGGTATCAAAATGAAGGTGGGTTCTTGGGAGTGGTGTGGGTGAGTTAATTTGACAATGGGTCAAGAACAATGGGTAAGAGTAATTGATGTTGAACTGGCCAAAAAAATGAACTAAGCCAAAAAAAAACCACATGTTTCGCTAATATCTCCTTATTTTACTTGTAAACAAGCAATTGCTCTTCAGGGTTCATATTAAAAGCGAATATGATACCCGAGATACTGATGTCGTCCAAAGTACCTCAATGCGGCTGCTATTACAGCGCACTATCAAATCTTTGAGGTTCTAGATCTCCAGATTTTGGCTAAATTCCACCATAAAAACCACTTGAATATGCTAGTTTTCACTTGGGCTCTTCATGGTTCATATTTAAAGCAATTTGAAAATTTTGGCATTTTTACCAAAAACGACATACTAACCACTTGCGTTTTTTTTTTTGGTCAAATTTATAACGTTCTTCAAACCATTTGAAATTTACAGCACTGAAAAAGGATGTCCAGACAGTAAGGGTGATGTAGTTTTAGGATCTTTTTAAGGCCCAAAACCCGAGGTACTGATGTCGTCCAAAGTACCTCAATGCGGCTGCAAAACCAGCATGCGCGCAAGTCTTTGAGGTTCTAGATCTCCACATTTTGGCTAAATTCCACCATAAAAACCACTTGAAAATGCTAGTTTTTACTTGGGCTCTTCATGGTTCATATTTAAAGCAATTTGAAAATTTTGGCATTTTTACCAAAAACGACATAGTAACCACTTGCGTTTTTTTTTTTGGTCAAATTTATAACGTTCTTCAAACCATTTGAAATTTACAGCACTGAAAAAGGATGTCCAGACAGTAAGGGTGATGTAGTTTTAGGATCTTTATTTGGC